>KL271360.1:8077-19394 GCA_000699545.1 Podiceps cristatus | reverse complement strand
ACCGTTTGGGGTTAAACCACGACACCCTTCTATTTAACCAAATAACCTATTCAGATGCTAGAAGAGAGAGACTCCTTTTAGCATAGCCTAATATTAATACTGGAAAGTGTGTTAGGGAAATGACAAGGTGACCATACTGCATACACTGTAGATTTAATTCTTCCGTGTCTGGGCCTTGTATATGAACTTCCCCTCTCTCTCCTCCCTCTATCCCCCAAAGACTGTATAAAGAAAATTTCTAGCAAATTGGTGCTATACTTTGCAATTTCATATAGTTGTTGCGTAAAGTATGTTTATTTTTAATATACTGCCAAAATTTGGACAATGTCTTACATCACAATCAGTGGAAAAATCTGCAGCCCTTTTGCTTACATTTTAAATCCACACATATTTGGATTTATTTTTTAAATCAGAGCTATACAAACACTCTTAGTTCTAATTCATATTACCTGCTGTATCAGTGGAAATTTTCAAGGTATGAAGTGTTACATACTGTATTATATATAGTATATATGTAGTTGTTATTAATTATACAATATATGTGTTATAAATATGTATATTTATCTGCAAGAGGAACATAGATGATTTTTAAGTAGATCTTAACATTGTAAAGTGACACCTAAAACTAACAGGCGAAATTCTGAACACTACATAAATCAATAAAAGAATTCATGCTGATGTCAGTGGCATAACTGCTGTAAGATTATTTCCCTTTAATCATGATTAACACGGTCTACACACTTAAAGTAAGTCCTTGAAGAAGTAATTTTACTTCAGAACTGCTCCATTTCAGCAATGTAAACTGATGTCAGGCTCATCCAAACCTGCTAAATTAAGGGTATTATTGAAGTTTTATGATTTATATTTGATTTTTTTTTGTTATTATACTTTGGATATATTTTTCACTCTCTCTAGGGCAAACAGTACAGCATTTTAAAGTCTGCTTTGTGCAAAGAATCAGTATTTTATCCAGTAAAATACACAACAAAATATGTATTTATTTTGTTGGGGGATTTATTCTTTATGTATATCGTGTGATCTTTAAAATAATATCTCATTAAAACATACTTTATCTTTCTTTCTGATTTCATAATGATTATTATGTTTTATTAGTAACCACCATTTTATCCACAATAAAGTCTCCTAATATATACAGAGGTATAATTATAAAACTTCTTTAGCAATAACAACAATTCTTTCCCTTTAAATTATTTTAATGTTTGAATGACTTTACAGATTACTTTACAACACATTTTTTCATCTTACAACTAGAATATCATATATATGAAAACTTTGCCAGGATTACTTAAGAATTCATTCAAGAAAAACAAAATGAAGTTGAGAGGCTGGTACACATTTGGATTAAATGAAGACTTCTTTCTGCACGTATATGAAACATCCTATAGCAGTTTTCACAAAAAAGTTTTTCTTTGGGATACATGGGCAGACTTTTTTTCTGCTGTGCAGTGTTCTTACAAACCACTATTTTACCACAGGTATGTTCCTAGAGTATTAGAAGTTTGACAAGCCCAAAGTATGTCAGAAACAATTCTATTTAAATACCTAATCAAATGCTTTAGACTCCTTTGAGGTGAGAAACACTACAGTAAAACCATGCAAGAGTGTAAATTGCCTCTTTTTTATTAAATTCATCTACATAGTTATTTTAAGTTTATTCTTCTAATACTTCTTTCCTCACCTTGCCTAAACCACAGTGCAAATTACATGGCTAATCCATATAGACTATATCCAATTCATTCCATATTTTATTAATAAAATTTCATTCCTTCATCTTCTCTCTGACTCTTTCACAATGCTCTTAATTCTTTCTTGCTTTTAAAGCACTCCCAGCGGAAGCACTCAGGTTGACAATACTTATAGCATGTTCTAATCTGCCTCTTTGTAGTCTATCAAGTCAATGATCTGAAAACTAAAAAGTGTATAATTAGACACAGACATGTCCAAAGGAACTGTTATGGTCTATCATGTCACAGGCACTGACCCAACAGTCTGTAACAGTTTTGGTCTGCTGGATTAGGAATCAATGTTTTAGAAACTCCCTGACTCCATATTTATCCAGTCTGCTAAATACAACACTTAAAAATTTTAAAGTCACACTTTCTTTCAATATCCTCTAAGAGTGAAGCAGCCCATAGGAACTATTAAAGAGGTAATTCCTGCTTTAAAAATGTTAAGCAATCCTTTTTTCCCTCCTCTTTTAGAGAAAAAGAATTTATGAAAATGCATCAAAGGAACATATTTATAATCACAGTTATTTACTATGAACTTTTATTTTAAAGTAAGAAACTTCCACGTTAAAACTCATGCTATATAACCCGACGTAGACTAGATGTATTAAACAAAACAAGGATACTGAAGTTGATATCTGAATGTCAGAATAGGTGCACTGATTTATTTTTGAAAATGATAAGCATTTACGAGCTCCCACTATGTTCAAGAAGAAACTGGCAGCAAAAGTACTCAGCATCTTCAAACATGGAGCACTTCAGGAATACAGATATGGAAATGCAGGCTCTAGTGTTCCTCTACCTTCTCTCTCAAATTTTTCTTCATGATTTCCAGCATGGACACCAAAGCAGATTTTACAGTAATAGCCAAGCCTTTCCTTGTCTATGAGGATTCCTAAAATAACCCTTGTTATTATATTGAAGGAGAGTGGAAATTACAGGAAAGAGAAGTAGAAGCAGGGTATGAAGAACACAAGCTTTGACATGATAAAAGTTTCATAGTAGGTGTTTACCATCATTCTGGGCCAGGAACTCTTAAGCCTTTTCACTATTGTATTACCTCAGATTTGAACTACTATGGTAGTTTTAATAGTTACATGGATATTACATGAATACTGATATTACACACAGGTGAATCAAGCCTTCCAAGTATCAGAAAACATGTTAATTCTACCAAATATTAGAGGAATGTATTAAAACATCAAAGCATAGAAAGTAGCTTTCTAGACTTGGTAGGAGATTATACTTTTATGAAATGCTATTGTTTGCCATGTTTTTCTACATTAATATGACTCCCTATGTCTCCCCCAAAAGTGGTATACCTACAATATTTTAGAATGAATCATGTTTCAGTCAGAAAGCAGACTATGCAATACATTTTTATTTCAGGAAATTCCTTTCAAATTGCTCTACGTGAAACTCTGTTCATAGTACTTTAAACTCTTCGGTTTTTTGGTTGGTTGGTTGGTTGGGGTTTTTTCCTACTACATTCTCTTTATTCGTAATCACCCACTTTTACTTTCCAATTCCTTCACTAAGAAGTATTGTTATGGCTATAATATGAGTCATACTCCAGTCATTCCCAAAGCTGTGATCCGAGTAATGAATATGGATTATGAAATATTAACGTGATGCCAGTGATCCTCTGGTTTTCCACAGATCAGATACAGACAAAGACACACAAGCCTGTTAGGTAGATGCCCAAATCCATTACCTCTCTGTAACAGCAAAGCGAATTATTGCATTTTTATTTGCAGTATTAGGGAATAAACAAGCTCTAGCTACCACAAAGGATAACCAGAAAAAAAACTAGACCAATTATCACGACATCAAACCTAAGTGGTGATGAAATACCTAAGACGAAGTGTTAAATATATGCTATGTTATTGCTATTACAAAAGCTAAACACAACCTTTGTACCTGCTCAAGATGCTAACTGTTTCTTCTCATTCTCAAAATTTGAGTAGCTCAGGTTTCAGGCTATACAATTCTTGTTTATGTATCATCTTATCCCCCAAACTTCTCCATTTCCCAAGTAACAACTTGTATAGCAATATTCAGAAACATTTGAAGGTTCTAGCTGGCAGCAGAAGAGTAAAGTTATCACTATATTCTATTCTATTCTTTTTCCTCTTCCAACCCAAATACTTTAGAAATTAAAACTGTGTATAGAAACTCTTTTTCCTAAATCTTAAAAAGTACGATCATGAAATGAATGAAGTACTACATTTTAGAATATTTATCCTTCTATAAATTTATTTAATGGAAAATTAAATACTGGCTGAAGATGCTCTTTTATATGCTCTCAAAACCTTATTTTTTAGCATATATTACCAGTAAGATTCTCAATAAGAGAAAATAATTTGAATAAAACTATAGTGTTTTTCATTGTTTATTCATAAAATAGAACATCTTAAAGTCTACAATATACAAAAAAAAAAAAATCACCTCCATCTTCAGAAGCTCGCATTTTATATTTTATGGGGTTTTATTCTTCATTCTATTTTTTTTTCATTCTTTAATGAACAAGTTTCCAATTAAAGCAAATCTGTACCTATTCTGTTTTAGGATAATCTGACCAAAATTATCAAGTATTACTCTCTACCACTTGCCCGAAGAGAACTGGGAAATATATTAAATTACATCTCTGTAGACACTAGTACTTTGACAAAAATGAGTACTTCACATAGGCACATTAAAAATATGAACTATTAGACTATCGGGATTTTTCTGGGAGAAAAATTTCAGACATGGAAGATACACAACTTCCATATGACAAAATCTCCTGTCTCAAATTTCATACAAAATCCTATATACG
The DNA here is from genome assembly GCA_000699545.1 of Podiceps cristatus. Lineage (NCBI taxonomy): Eukaryota > Metazoa > Chordata > Aves > Podicipediformes > Podicipedidae > Podiceps > Podiceps cristatus. Next base: position 14,828 of record KL271360.1, on the reverse strand, counting down.
GCCACAAAACATGTAACACAAACCACTGGTGGGAAAAAAATAAATATATTTTATACTACACAGTTACGTACAAAATATATTGGAATATGCCTTACTTGCTTTTAAAAAAGATCAGTGGGGGAAAAAAAAAAAAGAGGTCAGCTTCCAGTGATGAGGGATCTAATCCAGATAACAAAGTCAATGGGAATCTACCCATTGTTTGTAGTGAGATTTAAATTTGACACTATATGAGAAAAAGGAAATTACGCTCAGAGTAAAATATGTATGTGTGTGTGTGTGCATGTTTTTGGTTGGTGATGGATGGGGAATGTGTGTATATATATGAATACACAATCATACATATATAAACACACATAATTATCATTATTCAGTATAGCTGTTAGCAAGCAGTAGAAGTGAAATGACTGCCTTTCAGACAAGGCTAGTTTACTATTACTGGGGTTTTGTTTTATTATACTACCATGTACACTTTCATAAATATTGCTGACAAAGTTAATATGCAAGAAAGGAACATTTTTCTTACTCCGATCGAAGATGCAATAATCAAATCATAAAACACAAAACCAATAGCCAATCAATGTGAATAAGTCTGCCCATAGGCTTAATTCAAGCAAGCCATTCACTGAGCTATGTGATGGATCTGTCAAATCCAATACAGCATTACAGCCATACTAGCAACATCAAGTGAACATGCAATGACAAAATGACAATACGCCCCACTGCCATGCTTTGACTTGTTCTACCTCATAAATATAACACTTGATGCCTTTGCTAGTTCTCTTACTTCAGAATTGGACAGAAATCTAACTACTATATTTTTGTTTTTTTTTATTTTAAAAAAATATTCCATGAAAGTTGAATAAAAGCTGTACAAACATTTTATTCACATCTGATTTAGTCTCTTTTGCATGGTTTTTTTTTTTTTTTTTTCCAAACAATTATTTTTTCCAAACACTCTCAGTTTAAAGAGTTTGGCAGGCAAAGCTCCAGAATGGTGAGGAACATATATAGAGCAGTAGGTCCCCTTTTATCAGTTATAAGAACTGGAAAATTTATCAGAAATATTTTAAATATTGGAAAGTTAAACATGATTTTTTTGATCAACTCTGCAGAGCTTCAGATCTTTAAGTGCAACTTAGTATGATGATAGATCACACAGTATAAAAATTCAATTCTAAATTTTTTTTAAGTTGTAGTCAGTGATTATATTACTTCATAAATAAAACAAAATGTACCTATTTGTTTTGTTTGACAATTCTAAGAAATGACTGGAGAAATCTGCAAGGTCTACCTTCGTTGTGAAATTGTTTTTAGAAGTACATGATTTGTCTTAACAAATACTTAGGGGCTTGTGTTGATTTGCTTCCTGAGATTTCATTGCCACATGATTCTCCCATATACATCTGTTCTTTGTCTATTTCCAGCAGTATTTCCAGCTGGGACAAACAAGGATACCATTGCATTTCTTCACAATAGAGCTCTCTTACAGTGATCATTATCCATTGACTTGGTGTATTGATTCTGGAGTCCCAAATCTTTCTGCTAACCTTTATTTTTAATTTACCAAAGCATGTCTCCAATCTAAAGATTTCCTCTTTCCATCTCCTGACCTAAGCAGCATATCAAATATGGAACATTGCCATTCACCATATATATATGCTGTGATCAAAACAATAAAGCTTTTATTTTTTAAATTAATGTGAAGTAATAATTCCATGATATGTCACTGCTTCAACAGTACATACTCACTGATCCTCAATTCATTTTTCTGGACATTGTTTACACATAAAAAGTAAACATATTTCATGTGTAATTAAACTAAACAGGGGCTCAAATCAACACTAAATAAGAGTAGTGTATAAGGAGTTATGGAATCTTCAATATTGTCAGAGGACAGCAGATGTTTATTACACTGAGAAGAAAAGGTACAAGCCACTGTACTGAACTATATTTCAGCACTTTTAATATTAATAATTCACAAAAGTTTCTAAATTAAATTAATTTAAAAATGAAAAGTTAATCAAATTAAGCAAACTGCAGTTGTGAGTAATCGGAGGTATCCATGTTTGCACATAGTTTCCCATATGCAAAAAAATGTTCGAAAAGATTGTTATTGTTTTGTTCTCTATGCTAGTTCTAGGATTCTCCCATAAAGAAATTCAGTTACAATATTTGTAATTAAGAAACCATATTCATTTGGGGGAAGCAAATCGAAGATGAGGGTTAACCACATTTAAAAAGAGAAGCTAAATTAAAAAAAAAAATCCAAAAGATATAAAATTCATTTAAGATATTTAAAATTATGCAAGCAAAGACAGGTTATTACAATTCTAATTATACACAAAGTGTATCTGAAAATTAGACATTTTTTTAAAAAAATAATTAAGGGTTGTAACAACTGCATTACTACTGATGTCACCTCAAGCTTCCTTTACGGCATTTAAGAGCACTATCTTCTTAGACAAATTCTGTACTTTTTGTGTCACATAAGTCTTAGTGGTGTTGACTCTCTACCCAAAGCAGAACATGTGACCAACTGATGTTTTATCTTACAGCATTTGATTTGTTTTATGAGAAGTTACATAAGTAAGATTCATCATTAAAGCAGTTAAAAGTCATCTTGATATTGTTCAGTTTCTCTATGGAACGTATAGGTTTCCAGAAATTCATTTATTCATAGGAATAAACATCCTATAAAATGATCCAGGGACACCTGAATGGTAGCTGGCAAAAAAAAAATGACTAACCACAGGAGGTTTTATATATTTTTTTCCTTTCAGTTTAGTAAGTTTTTAGAAGCAGAAATTATTTTGCATATAAGCTCACAGAATACTAGAGCTGTGACATGCTAACACACCTTTGTGGAAATGAAATGAAACTACTGAGTAGCACTTCATCTTTGTAGGTTACCCTAAGTAGAAACAGTACATCGTGAACAAAGTGCATACAGCACGTATCTAGTTGATATTACTGATCCAAAATTAATAGAAAGTAACTTGCTTACCTGTCTGACACAGCATGCCTCAGCCACACATGCAAATTATTTTATTCACATAACTTTAAAAAATATATCTTCATTACCCAGAATAAGCATTTGAAAGGCAAATATGCATGCATAGCATTGTAACATTCATACCATGGTACTTTGTTCTAAAAATACAGAATCCATGAACAGCACTTCAATCTAAGAAATAGTTCACTGAAATTTTTCAATCTGTTGATTTCTTTAAGAAACAGAAACATTTAAAACAATATCTAATTTAGCATCTAAATAATTTTTTCAATACATATTCAAGACTTAAGAAATTATCTCCATGATTCCAAGGGAAAATTTTCATCTACCAGGAATTGAGAAGTGTGACCCTACTTCTCACTGCTATTGTGAAGCAAAATATACACGTGTCTGTCTTTTACAATATACATCCTCCCTTTACAACTGTACACTCCTCAAGTCTTTGAAAAGTATTAAAGGTAGTATAGATTTTGTTAAGGGTATAGTTTATAAAGAAAACATAGGATATTAATTCTTTTCATTATACAATCATGTTCACACACTGCAAAGACTTAATGTTATCCAATTTGACAAAATCCTATTCCTACTGAAGTCAATAGCAATTTAGACATTGACTTCAAAGGGGTCGCAATTTTCGTCTTTCAAGAAGACAAGCTGATTTATGTGACATTGCTTTTAGTTTATAGAAGTTAAGTCTTCGTATGTTTCTTTTATGCAGATTTTAATAACCTTTTATTCCTGGCATTATTTCCACCAAATGTAGTTTATGCTTTGAGGATAAAAATACAGACTAATAGAAGAATATCGGATTTTATTTTTTTTTCAGTATTTCAAAAAATGAAATGCCTAGAAAGAAACTCAATGGAAAAAACATTGTTTTGCCTTGGCAAGTTCAAGCTTAGACACAGTTCATTCTCAATATCCACTGACTAAAACAATGTCAATGAGAATTGAGGGTACTCAATAGGTTCATGTTCTAAATCAACTGAAATCAAGATGAATAACGATCTTTAGTAGCAGACCATCATCAAGCTGTACATATATTTATCTGCATTGTAAAAGGGTCACAGACATTAACTGGATGATCTACAGTTTAGGAATATGCACATCTCATACCTGATTCTCGATTATGGCCTAAAATCTCTCAATTTATGGCTATTCATGGATTATAATAAAACAGCCTGCTTTAGATATCACAATTATCTGCAGAGCAACAAGACAGTTATGGGACTTCAACAAGGCAAATTTATAGAATCATCTTCAACTTCCACTGGTCAAATATTTATTAGCAGTAAATGAGGTCTTACCTGTCACTGTAGGCAGCTGCAGTGGCAGTGGCAGGCTGGGCATACCGGTAGGCAGCATAACCACCCTGAAACACAAACTCACGCTCTAACTTGATTGCTACAGCACCTTAAGTAACATTTTTCAAAATTTAGCAACAACTTGAAGAGTACTGTCATACTGTAACTTCATTTAAGTGCTTAATACATTGGAAATTTTTCAGTGAATCATTAAGCAAAATTTATCACCACAAACTTGTACTTGTCAAAGATTTGTCCCAGAGATCAAGAAAAAGCAATGAACTGTATTCATCAATGTTAGTTTCTTTACTAGACAATACTGTCTTCTTCCACAAGTTTTCAAGTAGCAATTGTTCTTATGAGGTGTATGCATATTAATAAAGTGATGCTGAACTTAAAAGAAAAACTCAGCTAATAATAAATTCTTTTTTGTATAAAATATGATTTATCATGTCTGGTTGATTAAACCTATGAATTTGTGCACTCAATTAACACTTAATGTTACATAGGTTTCCAATTTATACATAAAATTATAATGAAGAAGCAAAATTCTCTTCTTCCATGAATTAACATTCAGTTGTATGTAACAGTAATTGCAGCTGTTCAATTAAGCAAACAGGACAAACAAACACACATTTGAAAGGAATTGTGTGCAGTGATGCATTGATTATCAAACTGTGAAAACAGCAGAGCTTCCTGTTCAATGGACCACGGTGTTATATCAACCATTTCAAAATGATCTCAGCATGCCAATTAACAAACAGAGGCCAGTCTCCACAGATAACACAAACACAATTTATGTCCCAATTAGAATACACCACCCCATAATCCTCTGGGACAGGGGCCTTTTGTATTTCCTTTCCCACCTTCCCCCACCTTAACAAAGAGTTGAATAAGAAAGTATCAGATCACTCAGCTTTGAATAAAATTCACTATTTTGCTAAAGTGTTCACTTTAATGGATTGGGTTTTTTGTTGTGGTTTTTTTTTTTTTTTTTTGGAAGGCTGCCTTCACACAAGATGTTATGCTGAAGCATAAAGAAAGGCTACGATGTGTCAACCTTTACCGTGACAGTAGTACATTTTTACTGCAGGAACTTTTCTGGGGTTTCTATTTTGATTTTACAAATAAGAAATCATTCTTTTCAGAAAAGCAATTTCAACTACTTTTACAAGCTATTTCCCCTTCTACTACTTTGCTTGGTGGAATTGCTTTCATTCCTAACAGGCGTAAAACTTTTCTGGTTTGAAGATTTGAAGCAAGTTGGGTTTGGAAATCAATCATTCAGCTGATAACGCCACATCACCCTAAGAATAAACATATGTTTTGCATATACTGACAGCTCATTAGAAACTCCAGGCTTTGAATTGTCAACGTACTTGAGGAATATTCTTTCTGACTTTTTCAAGTGCTCACACAAAGCATAGTATGTTTACCTCCCCACTCCTGGCCAGCTCCCTGCCAGCAGCGATCGTGTCACACAACCGCTGGAGTAAGGCAGGTGCTTTCAGAATACCATATATGTCCCTTCTGCAGCAAGCTGCTTCTCTGTGCAAGCACAGAGGCGTTGAGACGAAATACCTCCTTATTTCAGATCATTTGATTTTTATAAACCAATAGAAGGCTATTACTGTCAAAAATGTATAATAGGCACATATTGCTTGCAGGTATGTGCATACAGGCAATCAGATGTCAAATAATGTCACCAAGTGTAAACTGAGCCAGTAAACAGTGAAGCTGAGAGATGATAATGCAAGCTGCACACTTGGTCTGGCTTCTGCTACAAGGAGGAAGAGGAGAGATTATACAAATTTATCTGTTCTCCCCTCCTGGGTTTTTGAGTGCTCAATATAGCACCTTTTTTCCTTTTCTTTTACCTCCCTCCCCCTACCCCCCCAAGTGCTGATATAAGGAAATGGTAAAAGAATAAAGAAGATATTAAGCTTGTTTTTATGGTCCAGTCCTGAAAAAATGTGTGGCAGACTGCCAGTCACTCTGCAGTGACATGATGCTGTTCACCAGACACATGACTCCTTTGCTTGCCCCACAGTCCATTTCTAAAACCCCTTATTTAAACGTGAGAACCACTTCATTTCAATCCAACTATGCACATAATGACTCCCACCGCGGCACAGAGCTGAGAATGGGCCACCTTGAGGAGTATCAATGTTTCAATCGGCTTGATCAGACAAAAATGAGACAGGATGTTCACAGACTGGCCAACCTTACACCTGCAGATGGTAGGCTCTGTGAGGACTGTTTTTCTTTCCTTTATTTAACTATCACTAAAAACTGGTCACTACATATTCACTACATATACATCCCTAGTATTCACTACATATGCATCTCCTGAGTAATACATTAAACATTTATCTTCATGCCTTAGACTATATTACAAAATAAAATATTTAGAATAAAATGATGTAATAATTAA
>KL271359.1:9390-25290 GCA_000699545.1 Podiceps cristatus | reverse complement strand
GGTGCTCCCCCCACAAGCCACTTTGGAGGGGTCTGGTGCATTTCCAGCATGGCTCTGCTCTCGGCCCACAGCCAGGAGCTTAACTCTTCCTGAGCAGCTTTGGGAGCCCTGGTGCAGCGAGGAGAAGCAGGGCACAAGGGAGGAGACCCAGGGAGATGAGGCCATCTGGCACCAGGACACAGGCAGGCTTGCTGCTGGGCTAGCCCTGCCTGATTTTACTCACTTGGCAAACAGTACATGCTTAACACTGTTGTGAGAGGCAGACAGGATGCTCAGTGTGATGGACGGGTGCGAAAGGGGGAAGATGTGGACGTTCCCAATCCCTCTGACCAACCCCGCTTGCCACATCTGGTGTTGAATCAGATCCCACCCCCCCCATCATTACTTTTTCTGTGGGTTTTTCCTGATGGATCTGGGAGAATTTGCCCCATGGCGGGGAAAAAAAAATCACATCTAAGGTTTAAAAAAATACAAAAGGGAGTTCAACAAAGTGGTTGTGCTGGTCTCCAGGAGAACAGTTTGAGGGGCACAAAGTTGGTCCAAAGCAGAGAGGCAGACAGTGGTTGCTGCATCCCCTCCTGCCTTTCTTTCTCACTGCTTGGGCAAAACCACGCCACCCTGAGCAACCGCAGTGGTAAACCCCACCGTTCCTCCATCTGACAGCACTGCTGAGCCTGAAGGAGGAAGGCAAGGACAAAGCAGCGACAAACCCACAGGGACCCTCCCCGGCCTGCTTCCCAGAAAGGTGACAACAGCCAGGTGCCCACTTCCATCCTCCCCAGGAAGGCTGCCAAGGAGCCCAAACCCCTGAGCTGCCTCTGCCCTCACCAACTCCACATCCCACACAGACCCTTCAGATGCTGCTGAGCTTCTCAAAGTTCTTGGTAACATCCCCTTTTCTAAGGGATGAGTAGGAGGAGAGGGGCTGAAGAGCACAGGAAGGAGGCAGCAAGGAGCAGAGGGGCCCGGGCAGGCTGAGATGACACAATGTGACAAGCGTGGTCCACACGCACACAGATGACCAGGAGACTGAGCTCCATCGAGAACAGCAGTTCCGTGCTGTGGTGCCTGTAAGGCCAGCAGGTCCCGCCTGCGAGAAGCTGCCAGGAGCAGGCGGGCCAGCAAGCAGGGTGTCCTTCCTCAGACCCCATGCGTCTGACAAACCTCCCCGCTGGCATGGCTGCATCTCCCTGAAAGACTTCTCATGGAAAACAAACAAACAAAACCAAAAAAACAAAACCACAAACCACGCGGCTATCTGGCAGCTCTGCTAAGGCAACCTCCTTTCAGGTACTGGAAGACAAAAACCCCAAGGGGCTGGGAAGCACAAGGCACCGCTCCCAGGTGTGCACGGCCAGAAGAGCTCCTAATCCTGGTGGCTTTTCAAACCCATGGCTTCTCCTTCACAGGGAGGCTTCAAAACAGACTGCCACCCCCGATGCTGTGCCCACCGCCCCCCCGCAGCACCCCTCGCTCCAGCTGCCTGAGCTGGTGCAGTGCCTCAGGTGCTGCAGCCCTCGCACCTGACCTTCAGCTGGCCCTTGCAGGCACAGAGTGGCTGCCCGTCCGCGAAGCACGTTGATGGGAAGCCAGGGCCTCACTCGGGGGAGAGAGGCACTCCCGCACCCACCTGTGCAGGGAGAGCTGCTGCACACCTCAAAACCAAGCCCAGTGAGGAGCATGATGCTCCAGGGTGGCTCTTGCTGTGGCAAGGCGAAGCACCCACCTGTTGGGTAAGGAGTATTTTAGAGGTGTCCCTAAGAAAGTTGCTCTTGTGTCCGGAAAAGCTATTTTCATACCGGCACTCGGGCAGCATGACATGGTCTGTCCGGTGGGTGCTGGGACCTGTGCTGGACCCCAGCAGGAGTCTGCTGTGTTGTGCTGGACCTGCCCCACCGCATACCTGAGGAGCTGCCCACCCAGCCTGACAGAGCGACGGCATGAACCACTTCTCCTGCTCCCCTTCACAGGAAAAGCTGGGCTCTGGGGGGAGTGTTGGGGGCTGTTTGGGGAAGCCGCCATCCCCTGGCAGCTGGCTGATTCCTGAGGGTGCTGATGCTCGAGTGGCCTCCTCATTGCAGAGGTCTCCAGCCCCGGAAAAGGACCCGTGCAAGCTCTGTGCAGGGCAAGGAGATGGTTGGGAAGGTGGCAACCACAGCCCAGCTCCCGGGGGACCCTCAGGGCTGCTGGCCAGCAGAGCTTGTGACTCCAGGTGTGTTCCTGCTGCTTCCAGATGTTCTGGAGCTGTGGCCATCCAAGCCTGCGATGGGCAACCTCCAGGAGAAGTGTTCTGACCCAAAGCATTGGCTGGGTTTGCCTGGATCGGGACGTTATGCCATCGAGTCAGTAGTGTGTTTGAGTGCCACAGAGGTGGGCAGCTCAAGCCGTGCTGGCTCTGATCATCAGGAACAGTGTTATCCACAGGAGCAGAGGTGGAAACTTCCGCTTGAAGCACTTGTCCTGGGTTTGCCGACTGAAGTGCTTCAGAGGGGTTGCTGCTGGAGCCCGGGACATCCAGAATAGTCCTCCCCCCCCCACCAGCCTGGCTGGGTTAAATGGGACCTGCTGTTCTGGATGAGCAGAGCTGACCTTGGATGTATTGGAGACGAGAGAGACCACAGCATCTTGGCCTTGGGAACCAGGTGCCTGGAGCTGTGGTGGGGCTTGACATGCTGAATTAGTTGCCCAGCAGTGCTGGAAATGAGCTGCAGCACCATCTTCCTCATTGCAGGTCAATGCACTCCAGCGTGGAAAGTCCATGCCCTTCCCAGCATTTTCCCTGAGGAGCATCTGCTCTACACAGGAGGTCACCTTGGTGCCTACGCTCTTGCCAACCTCCTGAGCTGGCAGCTCCTCCTCTGTACCCAAGCGGAACAGAGCCTCCTCCCACCGCTGCAGCTCCGCATTGTCCACGTTGAAGCTCTGAAGGGTCTGGCAGATGTTTCCGTCCACCTCACTTTTCTCAAAGAGGGTTTCGATAATGACCAGGAGGGAGTCGCTGTCATCCTTGGCATCACCGACTTCCTTGGTCTGTCTTGGTCCGTCATGCTCAGTGATGAGATCTGGCAAGGAGAACTGAGGCATGTTATCAGCACAGGAGATGTATATGGATGCATCTTGCTTCATCATTGCCCCAAGAAGAGAGTTAGGGTCTGCTGAGCACTGCTTCGAGTGGGAGTCAGCTTGTGTCCACAACTCCTCCTTAGGCTGGAAGGAGTCCAGGAACTCTGGAAGGTCATTCCCGTACAAGACTGCCTCTCCCGTGATAAAGCTAAAAGGCAGCTGCAGGTTTCTCTTCCGCAGATGTTCCTCCCCTTCTTCATTCCTTCAGGTTTTTTAGCATGAGCATTTCCTCTGGGCCAGGCAAAACCACCCTCCCAACAGTGAGACGGGAGCTCGTAGCCCTGTCCTGGCTTGTCTAAAGAAAAGGGTGTTGAATTGGGCTGCTGGTAGAGGACCGGGGCTCCAGGGAGCCTGTGGAGAGGTCTGCATGGCTCAGGGAAGGGCTGCATGTCCAGGGCTTACCCCAGGCACAGGAGCAAGCGTGTCTGCAACCACCTTCTCGGAACCACTTCGCTCCATGGCGGGAGGGCATGTGCTGCAAAGCGCCGACCGTGCAACCCAACCACCCTTTCCTCCCCATGGCCACCCACGCTGAGAGCAGGCAGAGACCCAGCAATACTCATGACAGGGCTCACTGCTGGGTGGTGATGCAGATGGGCTTGCCTGCTTCACACACCAGCTGGGCATTGGCCTGCACCCACAGCCAGCCGTCCTTGGTCAACAGCCGGAAAACTCTTAGCCCGCTCTCCCCGATCTTCATCACTGGGGTGGGGAGAGAAGAGAGGCAGCATGGACAGAGTTACTCCATGGGGGCGGACAAACAGCACATGCAAGATGCCACGATACTGAGCCCCACCTTGCGCCCGTGCTGCAGGGCAGAAGAGGCAGGACGCGGCCAGCACGCGATACTACATGCTGTGCTGTTCCCTTGCCTGCTCCCTCCGGCAGGCATCACCCAGAAAGGGAGAGCCACTCCGGACCTGGGACAGACAGCTCACCGAGGAGCAATGGTGCTGGAGAGATGCCCCACAAACACAGCTGCTCCAATGGCCTGCCAAGCCAGCACCGCCGCTCCCCCCAGCACTCCTCACGTGGTTCTCGGCGCAGTGTATCATGTCAGCTGCGTGCACGAACTGGTACCCAGACCCCCTCCCACACAGCTCCATTTCTGTGTACCCCAGGACAACCTCCTTCCCCCTGGAAAGAGGCCAGAAACCCAATGACACCAGGGATGGATCCCCCACTTGGATCCCACTGGCCAGACGTGATCCCCTTGCCTGGCACCCAGGCAGCTAGCCAGAGCCTCCCGCTTTGGGTGGTACAACTCTCTACCCTGGGCTGAGCTGCATCCCTTCTTCCACAACCCTCCACCCCGCTGGGTTTGCTGGGATAAAACACGGGAGCCAAGAAGCACTGGCACCCAGTTAACCTGTTCCTGGTGTTACTGGGGGGCTGCAGAAATGCCTGGCAGCCGATGAACAAAAGCATCAGACAGCTTGCCCCAGGAGCTGGGTCAGAAGTGCCCTGCTCCCATGATCTCCAGTTTTCTGTCCAGCACCACGGATTTTGCCATGGGAAAGGTGTGAGATGCCCTACCAGGAATCACAGGCCATGGGAGTGAAGTCCATCTTGTGCTTTGTCTGGAAGATCAGCATCTTGGTCTGCAGCTCCAGGATGGAGAGCGGCTGGAGGGGAGTCACAATGGCAAAGAGAGTAAGTGGGGACCTGTCTAAAGTTCTCCTCCGTTGCCCAAGAAGGAATTTCAAGCACCCATGGAAATTCAAGGCCTTAGAGGGGAACAGAAAACGTGGGTGTGGAGCAAACAAGGCAACAGGAACTGGCTGTGCTCCCCTCCCCTTAGGGGACACGAGTGACCCCGAGGAAAGACGCTGGGGGCAGAGGGGTGTCCTGGGGTAGAGCTGCCTTACCAGAAAGCCCAAGGAGTTATTCAGCAAGCAGTGGAAGCGGCAGGTGAAGCTCCTCTCCATGAAGGAGGGCTTCTCAGGGCAGAGGTGCTGGCGGCTGGAGCTGGCGCTGCATCCAGCCAGCAGTGGCTGGTTGGTGGGAAGGACTGGGAAACCAAAAGGAAAATGAAGCTTTCCAAGCTGCGCGCCTCGACCTCAGGGCCTCGAGACCTGCTCCTGGTGGAGACTTTTCCACTCAAGTGAGCCCAGGAGCTCCACAAAAGGGGTAAAGACCTCGTCACGGGAAATTACCAGTTCACGATAGTTTCCAGTGCCCTCAAGCTCAGCCTGCCTCCCAGACAGGAGCAAGGCAATGAGCTGCCCCCCACCAAAATAAAGAGAATTTCCAACACTGGAAAGCAAAAAAAGTTTGAGGGAAGCATCCCCATCCCTCCAGCACAGCAAAAGATATCAAGTCATTGCTGTTGGCTGCTTTTGGTGGCCATGCCAACCCCTGCGAGCCCCAAGGGGAGGTTATGGGATGCTCCTCAGCACAGGGCTGTGCTTGGTGGCTAGAAACAACACTCGGAGGGTTTTCCAGCACTGGGAGGCCACGCAGAGGTAGCTGGCTGCTCCCCAGGGAAGGCTGCTGGTGCCTGCCCCAGCACTCACCATTGGCAGTGTGCGGGGCGCTGCCCAATGGCGGGGCCCTGTGCAGCTGGCAGCGGAAGGCGGCTCGGTCATCCACATAGATTAGCTCATACATGCTCTGGTAGATGAGATCTGACTGGAATGACACAAAGGGAGAAAGAGCATGGAGTCCTGCCTGGCCTGGCAGAGGTGTCTGGAGGAGGACACGGCAGGAGGTTTTCCTATGCCAGTACTAAAAGTGCAGTGATTGTGCGTAAAGAAACAGGGAAACACAAGCAGCTTTGTGTGCAGCGTGGAGAACAAGGACAGGAACCGGCTCCTTTTTTAGGGAGGGTGGCTCAGGAAGAAGGAAAAGGGAGCAGAGAGCAGGTCTGCCTGCGGAAACAGTGGGAATAGCCCCGAGGTTTCAGGAAGCAATAGAAATGGCCATGTCCAAGTAACCCCAGCTGCTCAGGACTGTCAACACCACCCACTTCCCCAGCCTCTCCTGGCCATAGAGAAGCAGAGCTTTCCACCCCGCTCCCCATGCTGGCAAGGCTGAGGTTCTCCCAGTGTCACCCAGCCCTTCCACAGATGTTTCCCACCGGCTCTGGCTCCTGATCTTCAACCACAATTCATGGGGAATGCTGAAACTCCAGCTCCCTCCCCCTGCCATGGGGAGCCCTGGCTCTTTGGGAAGCTTTGCTCCCCATCTGCAGGGCCAATGCTGCAGCAGCGGCATTTGCCTGGCACACCTTAACTTCTAGGATCTCCTTGGGACCAAATTCAGACAAAAAGCCAGAAAGGCTGTGGGTTGTCAGAGGGGAATGTGTTTGTGGGGTACAAACTGCCGGTCTGCAACAGCAGGCAAGCTCTCTTTCACGTGGCCAGCACTAGCCCTCCACAAAAAAAGCAGTTTTGTTTCTTCCACAGGAAGTAATGAGTAAAAACTCATTTCATAGAATCATAGAATAGTTTGGGTTGGAAGGGACCATGAAGGTCATCAAGTCCAACCCCCCTGCAGTAGCAGGGGCACCTTCAACTAGACCAGGTCACTCAGAGTCGCATCCAACCTGACCTTGAACATTTCCAGGGATTTCACGTTGATCAAAACATTTTGACCAAACCAAACTAATCTTTTTTTAGACTGATGCGGCAGGATTTGATGGTGTAAAAAAGGTTGTTGTCGATTTTTTTTCACTCTAAACCCACAGGAATCTGTATCCCAGTGCAAACCATCTTCCTTCAGTGGGCCACCAGGAAAGAAAGACATGCTCTTAGGTTGGCCACACAGCAGAAGCACCAGCAAGTCCTCTCACCACCCGCCTCCCAATGCAGCCCCCAGTCCTTCCAGGGCCATGCTTCAAACCAGCCTCTCCCATCCCAGTCCTGTGTGCTGTGGTGGTCAGCGTCGCCCTTCAAAGCCCAGGGGCAGCCCAGGCCACCGACTGCCTTGTCCCTGCCCTCAGAAACGTGCCAGAGCAGAGCCTCCTGCTTAACCAGACCCACAGGTCCTTTGAGAAGATTTCTCCCTGCCTGACAGCTGTTTTGAGTTGGGGCAACAGCCCACGTGGGCTGGGAAAGGGTGCGAAGACAGGACACAGAAGAACACACAACAGTCTTTGCAGATGCACCAGAAGCCCAAAGCAACGAAATGGGTTTGGTGGCCCCACAGCCCTCCCGTTGACTCAGTCCTTCAGCTGGACCTCAGGGGAACTGGAGGTAACAGGGTGGATGTGGGGAGAGACCTACTTTTTCCTCGGCATCTCATGTAACTCATGGTACTTCAGGGCACTGGCTCAGCCGCGAGATACCCTCAGCCCTTTAAGCGAGACCATATATGCCCAGCAGCACGATACAAGAAAAATCTCACACCCCTCTTGCCCACAAAGACAAGAAGATACAGAGCCAGCCATTGCTCAGCTGGCATCTGTTCTTACTAAAGTCACAAGCATGCTTGTTGGCTTTCGCAGCTCCCAAAGAACATGACTCACTTGAAAACATCAAAAATGACCCAAGGGAGCTGGGAGGGGAGAAGAAAAGCAAGCCCTGGCACGGCTATCAGCACCTCCTTCCCAGGCCAGACTGTGCCCATCTGTTTACAGCCAGGAAACAAGTGGCACCCTCCTGATAAAAGCCCAGGTAGTCCTGCACAGAAGGGGAGACATAGAAGATGTAGCCACCTCCAGTCACGGCAATGACAAATCCGTTAAGGGCCTGAAAGCAGAAGTTGAGCCCAGATTTACTCTCCCCAGCTTCAATTCAGCTGCTGAAAGGTGAACTTCCCCAGGTTTTCCTTAAGCTTTTGGGGACGGGAAGGGACCTTTTTTGTCAACAAGGACCCTCACAAAAACTGAAAGCACCTTTTGACCATGTGTCCTGGTTCCAGCCAGGACAGAGCTAGTTTTATCTTCAGCAGCTCCTGTGTTTTGGATTTAGTGTGTGAAACATGGTGATAGCACTCTGCTGGTGTTGGTTGCTGCTGAATGATCAAGGGCATCTTGCAGTTTCCCAGGTTTTGCCAGTAACCTGGGTTATTTGAAAAGCTGCTGGATTGAGCATGTTGCCTGATACTGTACAGATCCAGCTTGCAGCAAGACTGGTCCCTTTCCTGTGTGCACTGCAGCCCCCGAGAGGCCCTGAGTCAGAGTTTTCTGGAAATTACAGTATCTGATTAAAATGATCTTGGGGGGGGGACACGGACATAAGGCAGCTCAGCTGGGGGATTTCTGTCACATTAACACCTCATAAACTCTCCAGATGCCTTCAGTCACCCAAGGCTGCCAACACTCTGGTGGCTCAACATATGGTGCAACTCGAACCCCCTGAGAGCACCCAGGAGCAGCTCCATTGTGGGATTGGGGCAGCCACAAGCTCCCTCCTGGCTAGCGCGTTATTTCAGCTGTTCCTCCCTGACCATCACACTTGCAGACAGCTGAGACAGCTCCTGGGAGCGAAGCTTGCATGGGAGATTTCATGTGGTCCAAAAGCTTCATCACCAAAAGTCACACTGGGCTGCCAGGAGTCACCACCACCTCAGCCAAGGCCCCCGTGGGAGCTTCTGGTGGGGCTCTGCTCGCAGGGGTGCTTGCACCTGCCTCTCCCTAACAGTGGGCATGCGCTGTGCAGGAGCAGAGCTAAAGGCACCGAAGTCATGCTTTAAGGAAAGCCAAGCATCCATCTGCTTTTGTTTGGAGAGGTGGAAGACAAGAGAAGAGGACTCGAGGCCCAGGAAGCATGGATATATGCGATATCAGGAACACAGCCAGGGACCAATTAAAGGTCTTGCACAAACTTGCCCCACAGCCCCAAGGATCAGCACATTTTGAGATGCTCAGATGTTTATTCAGCAACCAGCCTTTCCATGGGCCCTTTCTATCCCATTTCCTGCCAGTTTACATTTATAAATTGCAGCCCAAGCAAGCAGCATCCTGGCCAGCTGATTCACTGCCTCCTCAATCTCCAAAATTCAGCAAGAGCTGAATCATTAGACACACACACGCGCCTTTCTACAAAGCAAAGCTTCCCCTGTGCATTGAATTTGTCCACCGCTGTCTCCCAGATCCATCTTCCCTCCTTTTCTCCCCCCCTCAACCTTCAAACTGAACCTGGGCTTTCACCACCCCAGGCAGGCTGTGAACTCGTGCAATGCCCCAGGCAGGGCCAACAGCTCCTAGCAGATGTTTCATCCTGCAGCTACCACCGTTCTCCTCATGGCATTTACTAGAACACAAGTGTCCATGTTTCAGCCAGGACAGAGGTAGTTTTGTCTCCAGCAGCTGCTGTGGTTTGGGTTTAGTGTGTGAAGGACGGGGACAGCAAGCTGCTGGTGTTGGTGCTGCTGAACGATCGAGGACATTTTGCAGTTTCCCAGGTTTGGCTGATGTGCAGGTGCAAAAACCCGGGAGGGGCACAGCCAGAAGAGTTGATCCAAACTGGCCAAAGAGTATTCTGTACCTCCTCACCCCACTGAGGAGGGTAGTGGGGGTGAGTGAGCAGCTGCAGGGTCCAGTTACCGTTCAGGGTTAAACCATGACAATTATAATGAATATATTTTTATCTTTTCCTTTGCTGCCCTGGTAAAGTGTTTATCTCAACCCACAGGTTTTCTCTCTCTCTCTCTCCCATTCTCCTCCTCACCCCACCCCACCCCCAGGGAGAGGTGGGGTGGGGACGGTGACCAAGTGGCTGCATGGTCTGGTTACCGTTTGGGATTAAACTACGACAACAAGGAACCCACCATCTCAGAGACTACAACCAGGGATCATTCCCTCCACTGCTGTGTGATACCCTGCACCCTCCCGGTCAGGATTTACAAAGTTGTGCACATTGGGCCCATGAGCTGTAGCAGGTCCCAAGGAAAAATGCCAGGTCTGGGCTCAGTGACAGCCAACGCCTGCAAGCTGCAGGCACTGACATAGAATCATAGAATCATTCAGGTTGGGAAAGACCTTTAAGATCATCGGGTCCTACCAATTTAATTATCTGCAGCCCAAAATACTCTTGATTTCCCCCCATCGTTACAGCTATAGCCCTATGGATGCCCCAGGGTTCAGTATCACGGACCTCCAGGGGAGGCTGCTGTTTCAAAGAAGGGCACATCCAAATCCCCTTGCCAGAAGGGCACAACCCACCACCCGAGCCCTGCTCTGGTCATGGACACAGTTTATGGTACAGCCCATACAGAGCTGCTGCGGCATGACCAAAGTGGCAGCAAATTGCGGTGTGGGGTGGAAAGGCGACTGGTCCCTCTCCCCAGGTGCTCTGTGCCCGCAGCAATTGCAGCGAAGCAGCTCCCGGCAAGGCAAGATCTCCTCTTGCTCCCCAGACGGGACCGCATGCCCCACAGAGCTGTACGGTTGACCAGCCATTGTGCTTGGCGATGGCAGGAGCCAAGGGAGGGCCCCAAGCAACAACATGATACCTGAAGCAGCAATTTCCCCTCAGGAAATAGCTCGCTGTTGACCTGCAGGTCCATCCATCCGTTCCCTCCTCGGGCTCTGGGAGGATCCCACGCGCAGTCGCCAACATCCGGAGCTGTGAGCAAGAGGGCAAGAAATCAGCATGGAAAGGGCACACTGGGAGCCCCTCCTTCCTCCTCCCCACCCCAGTGCTGCTTGTGCACGGCTGCACCACACTACCCGATGCACGTTGACCCAGATCAGAAGACAAGACCAGTGGTGGCTGGAGCAGAGACCCTTTACTGAGACATCCCCAACTTGCCCAGAGCTTCCTCCAAGAGATTTTTTCCCCTTCCTGGTCCCATTTCTGGAAAACCTTGCTTCTGCCAAGGTCCAAGGCAGAGATGCAAAGGACGGAAGGGAGGTGAGTGCTGCTGGGTTGCCCAGGCTAGGAAACACCACCCAGCAGAGTGAGAAGTCTTCAGGTTGGGGCCTGGTAGAGCTGCAGCTGGTTTCAAGCCGCCCCAGTGCCATAAGGTCTGCAATAGGAAAAAACCTTCCTGATCTTCAGGGCTGACAAAAGATGCGGTAAACCTTCCCAAACAATCTCATATGCCATTAAAGCACCCATATTTTTTTCTACTCTTGTGCTGCTCAGAAGCAGATCGGAGGGTCGTTGGCCACGGCACTCTCAGCGAGACACCTGAGCAGCTGTCTGCTCCTGGAGCCCGCTGCCATGACCTCCCCAGGCCAATTCACATGCTGCCTTATGCTTCCTCACTAGATGCCTTCAGAGCAACACCCATGGATGCAGCCAATGTGAAACCTCCTGCCCTGGTTGCAGGACCTCGAGCATCATGAGACACACAGAAAATCGGTTGTTCAGGGAACAGGAATGAGGACGGTGACTCACGGGGACATCCCCAGAGTGGTACTGGTGAAGAATTGCTGGGGAATTATCCTTGAGAAACTCAGTCCAAACTCAGTTTCCAACCAAAGGACAGTTTTCAAGGCAGGTTTTTCACCAGCTTGAACAAAAACCCACAGAAAAGAACTCGAAGCAGCCCCTGCATAGGAACAGCCCCAGCTCTGCCACCGCTGTGAGCTCCTGCAGCACCCCAGTGCCGCACCCCAGCAGAGCATCACTGCTGCCCCTTCTGAGCCCCGTCTTCTGATGGTGCTGTGTAACCCTGGCTGGATCCAAAGGAAAAGGTCTTCCTAACTTGAGGGTGTGGTAGGAAATGAGGAAAAACCCTCAATCGTCTCAAGTCTGACCACACATTTCATTTTCTCCATGGTAGCTCTCACCTCATCGCTGAAAGTCTTTAAAGGTGTTTTGTTTTGTTTTCCAGAAGCACCAAAATAATTCCCAACCTAAAAAAGTTTCACCTGAGACTGCTGATATGAGACATTTTGCTTTTCATCAAATCATCAATATGTAAAAGCATTTTCCCTGACAGATCTGCATTTTTGTATTAAAAATTTCCCTGACATATTCACATTGTTGTATTTAAAAAAAAACCCAAAACAACTCCAAAAAGCAAACACCACTTTGGGGTCAAAACATCACTCAGCTCTATTTACATGTGGAGCCTGAGTGACAACAATCACCTGCCCATGCAGGCTTTCAGCAACCAGGCACAGGGTTATTGATAATTAGCTGAAGGTCTTGCGTAAGGTGACAGAGAGCAGCCACACTGACCATTGTGTCACGTGGGTTTAATTTAAAGTGGAGAGGATGCTCTTAGCCCATGAAGCAGAATGAGCCTTGATCTCTATCACCGATACAACGGGGCTACTTCAGCCTCCCCCAAACCTCAAGCACACCTTGGAGGTGCGCAAGCAGCAGTTGCATCTTCTGCCCTTTCCACCCTGTGCCCTCCCCGCTCGCTGGAGGAAAGCCCAGCTTGTCAGCAGCTCCCATGGGACGTACGTTCCCTCCCCACAGCTCACAACAGGCTGCCCATGGCAGTGGCAGAGTCACTATCCCTGGAGTTGTTCAAAAAAATGCGTGGATGTGGCACTTTGGGACATGGCCTAGTAGGCGTGGTGGTGGTGTTGGGCTGACAGTTGGACTTGACGACCTTGGAGGTCTTTTCCCACCTTAATGATTCTCTGGTTCACCTGTGGGTCACTTTAACCCACGCCACAGTTTGCATCGCTCCCCGTGTTAGCTCATGTTCCTGTTTCTGCAGGGTTGTACCCCCTGCACAGACACCAAATCACAAAGAGCTGTATCAGCCAGGTCTGCGGACATGAGACCTCTGGGAAGGGTTGGAAAAAATGAGCTTCAAAGCCAGGAAAGCAGTCACTGTACTTGGTTTGCTCATCAGTCAAGGAAAGGCACGTCCCCATGAGTTTCAGAAGGCAAGTTTGAGGCAGTCACCAAGAAAAAGCCTCCTCGCATGATTGCTGAGTGATTCCCAAGGGAAAATATCCAAAGCCCATCTGGACCACGGGTATGGCTTCAATTTGCACATGATGGAGTGGCATAGTTTCAAAATGAAACATTGATTCTTTTTTACAGCTTAATTCTTTTGAAGGGCTGACTCCTCTCTCAAGAATTGATATGAGGCAAGCTGGCAGGGAAATTAAAAAAGAAACCAAGTTCTTCCAAAACAAAGCTCCAAAAGGCCAGAGAGCATTTTGAGAGGATGCACGTCCCAAGAGCACATGGTCCCCAGCTCTCTCCCAGTGTCCACCAGCAGCATCTACAGAGAGAGCTGCAGTGAGCTAGGGGGCTGTGAGCTTGCAGAACCCAACACAAACCACCTATTTGCTCATCTTGTGCTTTCCAGCAAAATTATTTCTTCCAAATCTCTCACCAGCAGCATGACACTGATCTTACCAAAGGGCTTAGTCTCCCAGAGATGCCCACGTCCCCTGCTCTCAGAGTGGTCCTGCAGAACCTGTCTCCCATGGGACATGCTATGATGACCTGGCTTGGGGCAAAGGCCTGGAGGACAGAGAGAGGGTAGGAAACCCAAAGAGATGGTGTCTGCCAACTGCTTGGCCACCAAGCGTCACTGCACTGGGGTTACAAGGTGCTAAGTGCAGGGCATAGATTGCCGCCAGTGCTTCCAGGCATCGGTGGTATTGAGCAGCTGGGCTTCCCTCCCAGAGGACAAGGAGATGCTGAGACCAGTGTGTGAAGCAATATGCATGGTCCAAATAACCCAGGAATGCATGACATGAGCTCCCCTTACTTTCATCATAACTTCAGCACCTGTGGCCTGGTCTTGTTCTTGCAGAGGGCTTCTCTGCTGGAAGAGGCAGCCACCCTCCTGGGGATGGCCAGGAGTGGAGCCCCATGCAGCAGATGGGCAGGGCTGAGGCTGCTCTTGGGAGCCACGACCATTCCTCCGTGGTCTACAAGGTCTGGAGACCTCCTGCATAGGAAGGACTCGCCCACTTTCAGGTGGTGAGCCTCTTCATATTCAAACATGTCATGACCAGGTGTCCTTCTCAGCCAACAAGCTGGGAGCAGAGCATTCCCATGGCTCTCCCCCTCCAAACAGGACTCTGAACTCATTCTTGCTCAAATTGCCAAGAACTATGGGGGCTGGGAGCAACCCCAAGAGATGCCTGAGCACATCCAGATAAGAGGACTCCTGGCCCACAGAACCATCAGGGGCATGGAGGCTATTCCTAATCACTTTTTAATTTGTAAAGGAGAAATCCTCCTTTAAATCAAAGGGAAGAAAAAAACCCACCCCATCTGCAACACAGGCAACCTCATGGGAGGGAGGGATCACTCCTGAAATGTCCTCCATCTGCTAGAGACAAGTTATGCTCTGGGGGATTTCACCAGCACATAAATCTGCGCTCACCAGAAGCCGCTTGCAGGATGATCCCCCCTGACAGGCAATGCTGGCTCCATCCCCCGACAACACAGGGAGACTCATTCCCCTCCTGCTGGGCAAGGGTGATGCAGAGAGCATCTCCGGGATGTGCTGTGACTCTGGAGAGGAGCCTGCGGCAAGGTCAAGCTGGAGCCAGCACAACCAGGAGCAGGGAGGACTAAGAGCCAGGGTTCTCCACCCCAGCAGAACAGGCTATGCGATGGGGAGATGCCACCCCTCAGCACCCCACCAACAGCCCTGTCCCTCAGCCTGATGAAGGTGCATCTTCAAGGGGCTGCTGGCTAAGATGCACTGAGAGTAACTGAAGGCAGGAAGAGGAGATCCCTGTTTGCCACAAGACCAGGAAAAGCAGGTGCCAAACCACACTAAAAGCCAGTTAATTCACCCTGCTTAAGATACTCATTGTAATGGACCATTACGTGCTGAGGCTCACTGCCACAAGAAGCAGCTGAGATCACAAAATTAATAGGATTAAAAGAAGCAGGTCCAATGTGTATACAAGCTATAATATACCCACAGTAAAAGAAGTCATGACAGCTAAACGGACAATGCACATTTGCTGTTTGTGCTCTGATTTTCAGTCTCCTGTTGTGCACCTTTGAGAATTAATGGGAATAGAATCATTAAGATTGGAAGGGATCTTTAAGATCAAGTCTTGAAGATTAAAATGACCACGGCAAAAGTGATCTGCAGTTACTAGACAAATTCTAAGCATTTTCTGAAGCAATTGGGTGATCATTTATAGTTTCCAAGTGCTGAGATAGATGTTATCAGTGTGCAATGTTTAAGATGGAAGGGGCGGATGGAAATTCAGCTCTGTCCTGAACCCGTACACCAGCCAGAGCACTGAAGGGGGCTTCCTGCTGCTGGTGTGACACCCAGAGACTCAAAGGCTTTCATTTAAAAAGCCAGGGGAGATGTCCTCCAGTGTCAGTAATGTTTTCAATGTTAGTGACTCAGACAAGAACAGCAGGGAAAGGAGTCCCTGGTTTGGGGGGACCAGGAAGTATCCTGTACATCTCCAAGAGCACCTCTTTGGGCTGGTTTTCTTGCCTCTGCAAGGAGGTTTCTAAGCTCTGCAATGTAGAGGAAAGAACTCAAGTATGAGAAAAAGAAAAAGGAGCAAAGCAATCTAATTTCACTTTTTGCTCTGCATTCACAAAGGCAAAACCAGCAGCACAACCATGGAGGCTAATGTGTTCCTTACCTCTGGCAGAGTTTTGTGTGTGTGTGTCCCCCAAAAAAAGTTGTTGGTAAAAAAATCCTGGGGTCAGTTCTGCTTTCACAGACAGTTACACATTGGTGAGAGATCATAGAATCACAGAATAGTTTGGGTGGGAAGGGACCTGTAAAGGCCATCTAGTCCAACCCCCTGCCACAAGCAGGGACATAGACTCATAGAATGTTTTGGGTTGGAAGGGACCCCTAGAAGTCATCTAGTCCAACCCCCCTGCAGTGAGAAGGGACACCTTTACCTAGATCAGGTTGCTCAGAGCCCCATCCAACCTGGGCTTGAATGTTTCCAAGGATGGGGCCTCC
>JMFS01066374.1:0-14973 GCA_000699545.1 Podiceps cristatus | reverse complement strand
CCCCCCCTTTACTGTTATGGGCTTTTGAGGCTTTAAAATGGAGATTTTATTTGAAAAATAGATAGCTGTAGTTCCTAAATTTTGTGATGCATGTGTGGTAGAAAAGGGCTTTTTCTCTTCAGAAAAGTTTCAAATATGAGATCAGCATCAGGTTGACTAAGAGACAGTGACAGTAACAGTAACTTCTTGAATTTTTTAGGGAACTGTATGTTCCTCAAACAAGGAACTCCCATCCCCCATCCCCTGCCCTGCTTCATGATCAGTATTTGCTTGAGGAGACCGTGCATCTTTTTGAACAACATTGTTTTCATCGTAGTGTCTGTGACCAGAGAAGAACTGTCTGTCAGGGCTGTGCAATATCTGAAGAGCCAAAGCATTAGATGATGTTTCCTAGATGAGAACTGTTACTGTGCATTTTTAAAACAGGTTTGGGTGCAAACAAAAATGACTTGGTTGATGAGACTATGACCATGTGCAGCTCACCATTTCTGTCTAACTCCAGCCCTGAAACTGGGCCTGGTTAGGAAGTTGTTGCCTTTTCTCAATACAGGCAGGTTTTGTCAGAAGGCTTAAAAAATAACCGGATGACACAATCTTTGAACTACCCAGCCAAACCTGGGAAGGGAATGTTGCTCTAAAGATAAAATGGTGTTTGCACATGGCAAAAGCTGGCACATCACCCAGCTTCTTCTGAGCTCGCCTCAGACGACTGCACGCCTTGGCCTGGCACAGGGCTTGCTCTTCCCGCACTGTGCTTCCCCAGGAACGGCTAGTTTCTTTCCAGTACCAATTTTGATGTAAAATACAGATAGCTGGTGAAGACCTGGGGGGGCTGACATTCCAAACAACCTCTTCCTACCTTCTGTTAGATGCCACATGTTGGATTCTTGCATTGCATGGTCACATGCAAATACTGTGGTGTAATGACCAGGGTTCTAATGTTACTTGATTGTCTGATTGCTAACTGTATTAATAGCTCAGGTTTCAGACCATACTTAACCTTCTTTCAAGATATACTAATTAGTTTTCTATATGGTATCTTGTATAAGCTTGTTTCCTAATTGTCTGCTTAGAGCTAGATTTTACTGTACAGGTGACAGAGGCTGGTAATCCATTTTACTACACTAAACCCCTCACCTGCCTAAATAGCCATCAGTCAAAACTCAAACACTTTGAGACCTGAAGGGGGTTAGTTACTGTTTGTGATGTTTCTTACATCTAGTTTTACTGAAATTTTTGAATTTGAAACAGCTGTGAAATGTTACTTAAATCATGAAATGTATTGCTTTAAAAATATGTAATAATTGGGGATGGAGAAAGTAAAAATCTGCATAAAACCTGCTGTGTCTTTGGGGACAGAATCTAATGCCAGGCTTCAGATACTATTCTTCCTACAGTTGGTTCTCACTCTAAACAGATGACTGGCTTTTTAAAACTGGGTTGCATGCCAGTGGTTAAAGTACAGCCATATAGGGTATGACAGGGTTTGTAACTAGGGGTTTTCAGAGGTGAGGTCATGATAAACGAAACTTAAGCAGCAATGTTAATGTCACCAACAAATACATTTTTTTTCTACCCTCCTTTCACAATGCCTGAACATTAACTGTGTTTACATTGCCTCTGTTTGAAGGAAATTAATTTGGTAAAAGGAATAAAGGGAAGTTAGAGATCTTGGTTTGTTTCTCTGCTGCTTAAAAATATTCACCATATAAACATCTGAATGTTTACATCAGAGAGGTCAGACAGGAGCCATAATGCTTAACTTTACCCTTTGTCATTCAGTGTTTTCATTAGCATGCCAAGCCACACGGTGTGGTGGTACTTGGGGGAAAAACTGAAAATAGTCTGAAAGTAACAAGTATTTGCTTATTAACTGGAATGCCTGTACCTTGTAAAACTATGCTAAAACTATAAGCTGTAAACCATACTATAAACCATACTTCAGGAATGTCTTACTGCAGTTAGTTGCTCTTCTCTAAAATGATTGAGAGGATGGAGCCTCAGGAAAGACTAAGGAGTCCAGGGCTCCTCACTTTGGAGGAGAAAAAAAGATGTGTGATCATGGTTTACAAAGTCACAAAGGTGATGGATAAGTTAAATGAGAAACTCAGGTTTGCCAGGTCCTGCTGTATGAGGATTAAAGGACACTCAGTGTATTTCATAGAATCATTTAGGTTGGAAAAGACCTTAAGATCGAGTCCAACCGTTAACCTAGCACTGGCAAGTCCATCACTAAACCATCTCCCTGAGCACCATGTCAACACCTCTTTTAAATACCTCTGGGGATGGTGACTCTACCACTTCCCTGGGCAGCCTGTTCCAGTGCCTTTTGGTGAAGAAATGTTTCCTAATATCAAATCAAAACCTCCCCTCGTGCAACTTGAGGCTTTTTCCTCTCGTCCTATCGCCTGTTACTTGGGAGAAGAGTTTGATATCCACCTCGCTACACCCTCCTTTCAGGTAGCTGTAGAGAACGATAAGGTTTCCCCTCAGCCTCCTTTTCTCAAGGCTAAACAACCCCAGTTCCCTCAGCTGTTCCTCATAGGACTTGTTCTCCAGACCCTTCACCAGCTTCATTGTCCTTCTCTGGACACGCTCCAGCTCCTCAATGTCCTTCTTGTAGTGAGGGGCCCAAAACTTGAACACCATACTCAAGGTGCAGCCTCACCAGTGCCCAGTACAGGGAGATGATCACTTCCCTACTCCTGCTGGCTACACTATTCCTGATACAAGCCAGGACGCTGTTGGCCACCTGGGCACACTGCTGGCTCATATTCAGCTGGCTGTTGACCAACACTCCTAGGTTGTTCTCTGCCGGGCAGCTTTCCAGCCACTCCTCCCTAGGCCTGTAGCGTCGCCTGTGGTTGTTGTGACCCAGGTGCAGGACCTGGCACTTGGCCTTGTTGAACCTCATATGATTGTCCTCAGCTCATGAATCCAGCCTGTCCAGGTCCTTCTGAAGAGCCTTCCTGCCCTCCAGCAGATCAACACTCCTGCTCAACTTGGTGTCATCTGCAAATGGCAGACGTCATATTTAACAGAAGTTACCTTCTGTCTTAATAGAAGACCATCTTAAAGCAGGTGTCAGTACTTCTTCACACTGCAGTCATGAATTTCTGGGACTTGCTGCCACAGGAGGTGTAGAGGCTGGCCGTATCAGCAGGTTCAGAAAGGGTTTATGTGCATGTGCAGACACCAGGTCCATAAATGGACATTGAACAGACTCGGAAGGGAGGTGCCCTCTGAATTCCTGTGACAACACTTGTGGATGCCAGCAGAGAGGCTGCAGAAAAGGCTCATGTGCTCGCTCAAAATAGCCTTTATTTCTGCTGCTGTCAGAGGCAGAATACCAGACTGGATGTACTATACACCTGAGCTGGAAGGGGCGATGCTTGTCTTCCTGCCTCAGGAGGGCATGGTGCAGGTTGTTCTTAAACTTGCTTTGTCAAGTTAATTATTTAAGACTCAGGTCAGCCAAACCTGCTTAGAAAAACAAAGTCTTTTTTGAAAAAGAGACTGCTTCCTTGCCCTGTGTGCCAGTGATGGGGGTGGGAGCTGGATCACACTGAGAGCAGTAAGGAGAATACAGAGATTATTCTGCCAACATCAATCCTGTCAGAAAATCCCCCTTCCCCTGACCCGGAGAGCAACCTCTCCCCATTCAGGAGGACACAGCCTTTTCGAGAGGCAGCTACATGAGAAGGTGCAGTGCTTGGAGCTGCTTGGATGCTAATAGTTTTCCCCAGCCACCCTGCCCCTGTTTGGTGGTCTCCATACTTTTCTGGCTACTGGTGTCTCTGGCTGACCATTTGTGGATGGATGTGACCAGTAGCTCTACCTGGTGATTCTCAGGCTTTCTAATGAAGGAAGAGCATATCTTGTGAGTGTGGGCTTGCCCCGGGATAGAAGGAGAAATTTCTGTTGCTGGCAAAGCTGCTCTGCTCTCAGGAGAGTTGGGATGGGGAAGAAGCAAGATGTTTGTTTCAAAATAATTTAATTGCAAGGTCTCAATTTCTTTCTTTCCCGTGGGAGTGCTGGTAGGCTGTAGGAAAGAATGTTCTTTCTTGTAGAAGTAGCAACAACTGAGATGAGAAGTACCTTTCTCTATTTTCTTTCCTGTATTTTCTGCTGGGCTTTTGTTATATGATAGCACTGTTAGTTACATCCTTCCTTTAATGTAAACGTGATGTAAGTTGGATGCATTAGTTGCAATTTTTATGACTAAACAAGACTTAGGTGTATTTTTTGTTGTTGTTTTTTAATGTAGATTAGGCTGCATTTCTTATTTGTTAAAGTCTTGGTGCTTTAGTTCAAAAGTGACTCCTGGCCACAATTTACAGCAAGATCAGGGGATCTTCATTCATCTGACTGAATCAAGGGTCACTATATATGTGGGATTAATATGAAATGTGAGGGCAAGGGATAGGGAGTGACATGGCTTAAAAATTGTCTTGAGCTCCCACAGGTCTTTGGTTCTTTAGATTTTTTTTAATGAAAATATTTTAATGTGTTCCTGGGATAAGTTAACCTTTTGTCCATTATGTTTTCCTTTGCCTGTCAAGCTGAAATGTATCAGGAGCTTGGTTCCCCATTCCTCAGGAGTTGCGAATTTGTCGAAGTTTTGTGACAGTAAGAGATTAGATAGAAGAGACTTTCTTGTATTCCTCCATAAATAAAAGCCTGTAGTAGCAGTTCCAGGAAGTCATGTTTCTTTCTCAAGGCAAGGATCCTTGCCGAAACTGGCTTCAGAGTTTGGGGGTTTTCTTTGTTTCTTCACAGCCTCATCCCATAGCAGCTTGCTAGCTGTGGAGCTTGGCACTTGCATGTAGGACTGGGGTTTGGCAGCAACCGTGGGACCTGGACTTTGTGAAAGTCACAGATGTGATGCGATTCTTCTTTTTGGGGACCACAACTTGATTTGCAGTTCATTTCAATCATAATCTGCGCATTTTTATTTGTGTTCCTTGAGGATTCATGCTGAACTAGTTTCTGGGGGGCTTTGCACTGGACTTAAGCATTGGAAAAGAAAGTGCTGCTTCTCTAAACATCTGTGATACAATGAGATACGCATGGGGGTGGAGGTGATCAAAGGGGGGGAAACACAAATACAAAAAAAACCCCAAACACAATATTTTCTGCCCTTTTTGTTGAGAGGAAGCTCAACTCTGAAGAGGCATTGCATCATGAGCTCTCATGAAAGACCAGCTATTCCCACTGGGGAAATGAAAGCACTTGCCTCATTTCCCTCTCACCGGCAGCTGTTGCTTAGGAATTTAATTTGAAAATGAAATGCTGCTTTGGCTGACCGGAGGAATGGCTTTAGTACAAATGGCCAACAATGGTGTGCGCTGTAAGTGTTGTGAAGGTCGCCATGATTTTCATAGAAGTCAGTAGCTTGGATTAGAAGTAATGTTTTAAACCCAGAGACATCATCTGTATGGATTCTGATGCATTCAGCTGTCTCCAGTTAGTTTTTACCTTTCATGTATGTGCTGGGCTGAGGAAGTATAGTAGATAATGTGAGAAGCAAGGAATGGAAGGAGACCAGGAGTTCTGATGAGGAAAACACACCTAACATGGCAGCCATTACCAATAATATAATTTGGTTAAGTGACAGAGGAGTCACACCTAACTCAGGTTCGAATTTTTTTTTTTTTTGTTAATGAAAATACTGTTGAAATGTTTGTGCGTTGTTTTATAGAGAAAATTCCTTTTTCAAACACTAACACCCAGAAGTGCCGTTGGTAAGCCTAGCAGCATCTTGGTCTTGGTTGACAGAAGATGACAGAATGTGAACTGTGCCGCTGACCGTGCTTGTACTTCACCCTGCTGCTGTGACATATGCAAGGATCTGTGGTTAGGAAACTCATCACCAGGCCTAACTTCTGAAGAAAGGCAGATTCTCAGTTTCGAGCATACAGGTTTTGTGAGGCGTGCACGCTGAGTGTTTTTGTGGGGAGCTCGAGATGAATCAGCTGCATCTGAATTGGCCCAGAGATGAATTGCCTGGCCAGAGCATGCACCCCTCACACCTCAGCAGTGTCCTGGCTCCCAGGAGCTGTGCCAGGGGCTGCAGAGCGTGCCTGGGGGGCACCTTTTTTTTCTTTTGTCCTGGGCTGGGTGAGCCCACCAGGTGACACAGACTGGCTTCTGCTCTCACCAGACCAGTCTGAACTGTCACAAGAACTAAAGAGAGACAAACCTGGCTGTAACATTTGGATCTCACCTCTAAAATGCCCATGCCCTTGCTACTTTGTTTAAAACAGTTGAGGTTGGAGTAATTGCTTTCCCAGTAGTCCCACCCTGAGCAGGTGTGGCTCAGACACTTGGTGGCCATTTTAGAGCAACGCAATACAAGCGTATTGTAAAGCATGGGAGAGATGAGTTAATTACTGCTGGTACTCTGCTGTTGTATTGGATGACTCAGCCTTCTACAGGTAATAGATTTACCTGCTGAGATAACAAAGTGGAATTTGATTTGCTGGACCTAAGTAGATTTAGCAGAAGACTTTTTCTTTAGTGGGTCTGTTACAAGGTGACAAGTAAAGAAGGAAATCAGAGAACTGTGGGAAACGAGTTTGCCAAGTCTTCCTCCATTCACCTAAGTATGCATTTAAAGTATGTCTAGACAAAGCCGTATGGCAAAAGTTAAGTGCCACTGTATACTGAACAATTCAGCTCCTGGAATGTCAGAAAGAAACTGTATACCATGTTCAACCAGGGTTGAACATAGGAAGGGCAATGAGCGTGTTCCTCTTTTCCGGTTGGTGTATTCTCTTGATGACAATGTATATTGTGGATAACTTCGGTAATCGTGGTAACAATCATCTCCAGCAGGGTAGATGAAAGGTACCTGCTTGAACAACCAGCAGTGGAATAACGATAAATATAAAAACTGAGGTGTCCGTTATGGGAAGTTCAGTATCAGTAGTGTTAGCAGACTGGAGAGGTATGAACTCCACAACGTGCTTGTCTCTGAGAGGTGAGTCTTGGCTGGTATCCATGTAAAGGGGCTCGTCTGCAGCTACACAGACTAAGAACATTCCAGGTTAAGGCTTGGGTTCTTGGGATCAGTCACATAGATGGCAAATGCTCTGTCGGGCCTTTATGACCCGCTCCCACCACAGTATTTGAAGTCAACACTTAGAGTGCCCGTATTTCTAGACTCTGACTATGGGTCATTGCTGTTGATACTTTAAGCATGAAAACAGCAATAACATTTACTTCAGTTTCAGAGAAAAACATTACTACTTGGGTATCTTCTTTTCTATGCCTGCTTTGTTTTATAACTTTTCATTTGCCCCCAAATAGAATGCTACAAAGCTGTAAGGGCGTCTGGGGAGATGAAGTGGGATGTTTAGGTGAAGCTGTACCTGTTGTTATTATGGCAGTTTGGGGGAGGTGAAACACAGAAGGACAAGAAAGCTTGATTTCTGTAGTGAGAATGGAGACTTAGATTCTGAAAACATTTAGTAATTTGGTATTTTGTAATAGAACCATAGAACCATAGGTGGGGTCTGGCAGCTGTGCAAGACGCTACACAATCTTAGAGTTGTGTACAACTAATAGGAGAGTTGTATTTGGCTGGTGTTCCTTTTTGCCTCAGTTTCCTGATCTGTGAAATAAAGGTGTGTTCTCTGTGTCATGCAGGGAATCAGTATCTGAGCCCAGATCAGAATTCAAGGTTTCTGGCTTCCAGTTCTCCGTTCAGACCACACCTTTCTTTTTATAACTACGGGAAAAAAGTCTGCTCTAGCATGTCATTTAGTAAAGTGCTATATAGGAAAAGCAAAACTAAGCCCAAAGGAGCTAAAACTAGCTAGTTTTAAATTAGGAGTTAAAAAAATTTCTGCAGATTCTTTCTGGCAAATGGAAGCTTCCAGTTCCATACCAGATGTGCTTATCTTTGGGGTAATTTCTGGCAAACTGAAGTGCCTGCAAAGGTGTATGCTGAGTGGTGTCCAAAAGATTGTGATACGGGACTGACCACTGAAGTCAGAGAAATCTTTTCTTAGGATAAGCTCTGCGAGATGTGCTTGCGAGGACAGATTGAAACACTGTGGCTTGACGGTTTGTCCATACAGTGAATATATATTCCTATTTTCAGATGAAAGCTACAAGCCTTCTTCAAAGCTTCTCTTTCAAAGTGAAGTCTTAAATCGTTAGAGCCGAGAGCTGAAAGGCTTTCATACTATATATGGCATTTGTGCTAGTGGTAGAAACCGGAGTGTATTTATAACGCTAGTTTGCTGCAGGAATACGGATTGGGAACAAATGTTGGTTTGGATAAAATCCAACTCCAGGGATTGGTTTTATTGCTGCATGTAAAACCTGTAGCAAGCTCATAAAAGCAGCAGTTGGGAAAAAAAAAAAAAAAATCAAATAGGGCCTTCCCCATGGAAAAAACGTGAATTTGGTGTAACATTATATAGCTAGCAAGTTAGTTGTGATGGTTCACGTAGTAGTCAGTGACCCTGTGCACTACACAGTCTGTCACGTTGGAATGCAGGGATGCTCTTATGTTGTTGATGCATGGGGAGTGTTGGTGTTACTTGTTAGTACGTGCCGTTATTTTCATATATATTCTTCATTTGTGCCCTAAGTAATACTTGATGAAAATTACAACTGTATTCTTAACACTATTGCATAGCATTGACATGAGCAAAGCTATAAAGTGAGCTGAGCTGTTTTACATACTGCCAATAAATATTTGAATGAAAACAGTTGGCAAAAAAAGGACACAAATGTCTTTGGGTGTGTTGATTTAACCGTCTCCATTCAGTCCATGTGTTCTGTTTGATTTACCTTACATGTTAATCCTTTCTATTGCTGTACAGCTAATTCCTGTATGTTGAGCCTCTGTGGAATAATTACTTTTTGGACTAAGAATGCTCATATCCAAAGTCATAAAAGAACTGGTTTTTATTTTGTTTTCTAAAACTACTGTCTCTGTTGTTGAAGGATGTTCAGAAGGAGAGAGAACCTCATGTTTATCTCAGTAAAGAAGAAGTTAAAGAGAAGATACAAAGCTATAATTCATCTGTCACTGATAAATTAAAGATGACCTTGGTAAGTTTTGCATAGAATTCCTGTAACTTTTAATAGGAGCAATTGAACTGTAACTTTGTAGTGCAGTGTGAATCATTTTATTCTCAGCATCTTACATGTGAAACTGCCTCTGTTTTAATGACTTTGTAAGAGGCTCGATCTTAGATCTGCAAATTAAATCTCACGCCTGAAATGTTTTTATCCACCTAGCTCTTTTCTATGGATTGAAACCAACTAGTAGGAAAAAAGTGTCATTTGAAATGTGTTTAAGATAAATTCTTAGTTGACACTAAGATGTAAATTTGTCAGATGAAAACCCTCAGTTGGTAAACATAAAGATATATTTATCCTGTTTGCATAGA
Source organism: Podiceps cristatus (assembly GCA_000699545.1). NCBI lineage: Eukaryota > Metazoa > Chordata > Aves > Podicipediformes > Podicipedidae > Podiceps > Podiceps cristatus. Next base: position 5,563 of record JMFS01066374.1, on the reverse strand, counting down.
TAAATCTTTGTCAGATATCTCTCTGATAAAGATGATCAACCAATGAGAAAAGTTAAAACATATAATATTTATTACAAGAGGCTTAACTTGTAGTCATACAGGTTTTCGGCATGAGGAGACTTCCTTTCCCCCACCCTCATAACACAGACAGTACAAACAATGGAATGCATGTAGATTTTTGGTTTGTTTTTTTCCCCAAGGATTGTGGACCAGGTCTCAGACTCAGTCCAGCCTACTGCAGACCATACTAATAAAATTTGCATCTATCTGCCTAGTTACTCAGTTGTTGCATTGTCCACATTTTTCTGATACGTTATGTATTCCCTTGGGTGTTTAGTATATGGAAATTTTGAAATTCCATTTATATCCTAAACTGTGTAGGTCCAACAACACACTAAGAAGATTTTTATGTGTTTGCGTGTTGGTTGGGACTTACTATGCCTAAAACCAGATTGCCTAAAGTTTTCTAGCTTAATAAGGTTTGATCGATTTTACTATTTTGTTTTTCAGAAGCAACTGGAATAAATAATTTGAAAAGTTGATTAGACTGGCATTTATTCTGGTTCTTTCTGAATTGCAACAGGATTTGAGCATCTAAATGCTTTAGACTAATTTGACCCAGCTAGTATATGGGAGATAATTTCTGTATTTGTGCATAAAATCTGTTGTTAAAGGTGCATGTTAGTGGTCTATTTCACTTCATATTCTTTCCTAATGTGAAAACTTATCACTCATTTATAGTACCTTTTGCTTGATGAGATCCTAATGCTCTTAGAATTCAGTAGTTATTATTAAGAAAAAAAAAAAAAGGTATTCAGTAGAAATACCAGAGAGAATAAATGTCTGAATTACTGAAACAATATCTTTCCCATGAGATGTCCTGTATTACAGTGGCATTTAAATTGTGTTCACTGTGACCATTTTAATCTGCCTACTCGGCTAATATGTCACAACTGGTCGTTACTAACTTTAACAGTTTGATACTTTCTTCCTGTTGCAGAACGCAAATGGGATTTACACTGGCTTCATCAAAGTTCAGATGGAACTATGCAGACCGATCACTGTGCAGTCTTCCCAGAGCCAGGGGAGGTGTGATCACAGCAATAATGAAACTGCCTTTTACTTGCCCGATGGCTGCATAAATACCCTTCACATCAGCAGCACCAATACTGTTCGTGAAGTTATTGAGGCCTTGCTCAAAAAGTTTTTCGTGGCAGACAACCCTGCGAAGTTTGCACTTTATAAACGCTGTCACAAGGAAGACCAAGGTATAAGTTAGGCTTGTGGCATTTTGGTAATGAAGGGGTTTGGGGAGGGAGTTGTGCTGTAGGAGTACTTGAAATAAGCAGGGTGGAAAAACTCTGATAAATGGAGGTGACAATCTTGTGCTCTCTTTTCTTTGAGGAAAGTAGCATGTGTAAGAGAGTAAATGATGTGGGGCTATTTCAGGATAATTCACAAAAGACAGGAGAATCCACTAAACCATCTACAGAGCACACCTGTGCCTTATAGTCCATTATATTTTAAGATGCCCCCTCGTCAGGCTCCAAATTTCAGATAGCTTGATATACTGCAGATTTGTGAGATTAAATTACAGGACAGATTTTTAAAAAGAGAAACCATGGTATCTGTGATACCTGAAGTCCCTGCATTGGCAGAGAGCTGTTGAAGTGACGTGCATCATGGGCATGTGCACTGTGTTCATGTGTGTTAGTGCACATGGCTCTCCCCGCGCACTGACTGCTGTTCGAAGTACTTTGTATATCGTGTTTGGAAGTACTAGATGTAGAAGGTATTTTTAGTGAAAACTGTTTTGCCAACATTGTGTTCTTGCACTTAGAATTCGCCTTCTTCCGTGGACATTGAAAGCAGTGTCAGGAGTTCAGATATTGCTGGCTGTCAGTCACACAGCCGTGTCAGGCAGGCAGAGTTGTCTCTTAGACTTTGTGTATGCGATTTTAAGTGGTAAAGGTATCAGAATGGTGATACCGCAACTCTGACGTCTTCAATGCTTAATTGTAGCAACAGGCCTGTGTTCTTTTTCTTTTTTTTTTGGGCTTTTTCCCCTGCCTATGTTCAGATGGTGTAATGTGTTGACTAGAGACCATTTCATTCCTGTGTGAACGTAGTGCTGCACTGTTACCACCAGTCATCTGCTCAGCTTCTCCCTAAAACTCATTTGCGCAAAACCAATATGTAGGCTAGTATGTAGACAGTATGTAGAATGTGTAAATTTTGTGCCTACACATGCATATCTCTAAATTTTTCTAACATTAGCTAGCATTAATCATCCAAAGCACTTGAAACATCATTAGTAAAGATAATTACTGTGATTTCTTCTGCAGTGTATACATGCAAGTTGTCAGACCGAGAACATCCGCTCTACCTGCGTTTGGTGGCAGGCCCCAGAACAGAAATGCTCAGTTTTGTTCTACGTGAGCATGAAACTGGAGAAGTTATGGTATGTTACACTCATGCTGGTTTTGTGTGTTTGTATAACTTCATGGATGAGCGGGCTTCTGTTTGATCTGTGCTGACATGATCCATTTTTTGGAAGCAGACTTTTTTTTTCTTGTTATATTTACTTTGTGCCATTTGTAAACATTTTATTTGTGGTTAGACTGACCCGTTGTTCCTTGCAGAACAAAAAAACAGTTTAAAAGAGTAAAATGTTTTCAGATCCCTAAGATTTGCAAGGAGGGTGCCTGGTACTGTTTCAGTTTGAAATTGCTTTGAGTGTCCGAGGTTTTGTTTAAAAAATACTGTATATGTAAACTATTTGTGCATTTTCTGTTCATCTTATCCATCCTTTTCTCTCTTTCTCTTTCCAGTGGGAAGCTTTTAGTATTCCTGAACTACAAAACTTCTTGCGTATACTGGACAAAGAGGAAAATGAGCAACTGCAAATCTTAAAGAAGCGTTATGCAGCTTACAGAGACAAACTTGAAGAAGCCCTTGGTGGGGTGTGGAAACCTGGTTAAAGGGGGGGCCAAAGAACACTCAGGAAAAATGCACGCTACCAAATGTCTGTATAGCATGCCAAACCCAATGTACAAAGAGCAGCAGAGAGTAGTTTTCTTTATTCGGAAGACTGTTTTGTGATGCCAGGGTACCTGAATTTTGCTATAGACTTAGTTCCATAAGCCAGGTCACTTAGCATCTTGCACCCACAAGTAAGGGATTCTGCATGTTTGTACATCAGTTTGCAACCCTCCGTGTGCCTAGAGAGTTTTCCAAGTTATCTTGGTGCAAGCTGTGAAACTGTAATCCATTTTCTAGGATGCTATGAAATAAGATTTTTTTTTTTTCTTCTTTGCTTTAATGGTAGCTTTACAAGTAAGGATGTGCAAACTGGTGGGTTAAAAAAAAATGAATAAAACTGTTGGGACAAGAATTAGTTGGAGCACTATCTTTGAGATGAAATTGATTTGCACTACCTTTCTCTTTTCAAATAGTTACTGTATAATTTGTGAGAGAACTGTTATAGGTGGAAGGCATATGAGATCTTGATGTTTGTTCTGTGAGATTTGTGGAAAGCTTTAAAGTGGTCTTTCTGGAGAAGGTGAAGAGAAAGTTGAAAAAAAGGTAAGAGTTGAGGGAGGAGAACTCAGCTGACAGAGGAGGACTGGTTTTAAATGGAAACAGTATTTATTCAGAGGAAAGTTAAAATACTAATTCTACAAGATTAACATTTTAGGATGTTAGAATATTGTGAATAAGTTTTATGGGTTTTTTAACTGCATAAATCCACACTGGAAAAGACATAAAGGTAATAGAAATAATGGGGAGGAATGAGAGGCAAAAGCTAAATAAGAATGGAAATGGAGCTGCACATGCAAGTCATTATTGGAGAAGCTGGTTCCATAAACATGTAACGGGGGTTTGAAAAGTGCAGCAAAGGTAAAAGGTGACTGCTTACTTGAATACTGAAAAGCAGACAGTGTTTCAGGTAACTGTGAGAAGTGTGCCCATCTAGCAAGTGTTTAGACATAAGCTATAACTACAGATGCATTTGGTCTTTACTCTAAGTCAGATCTTTCCTCTGGCTCAGCAATCCATTTTTAGACTGGATAATTTTGAATTATCATATCTGAAAGACAAAAATAGCTTTCTCTGCTTCTTTGTTTGTTAAAGGCTCAGTCGGGCAAAGAAAGTAGAATTTCTTATTCATGTTTCCATGAAATAGCAGCAAATTAACATTTATTGGTTGTGTTGGTGACTGAGCTTAGTAACTCTTGGGTTTAGTAGTTCAGAAGGCTTTTTCCTTATGGTTTTTAAATTCTTAATTGAAAAACTGATTACCAAATTCTGCAGACTGCTGATTTACTTGATTTAAAAGTAGGAAAAATGTAGCAAGGAAAGTTTTTACTTTACTGTAAATAGAATTGTTGTTCTTTCAGAGTTATTTATCTAAAAAGCATGTTCAAAAGAAACCAAAGAAGTGGGTGTGCAATAGAAGCATGACACAGATTTGAGTAACTGATACTTTAGTCATTATCATGCCAGAGAGGAAATGAGTTATATGTTGGGGGGGGGGGGGGAAGGAGGGCTAACAATTTAAGAGCAGCAGAAGTTGGTGGGTTTTTTGTCCCCTCCACTCTTACAGTGTTCGTTTTAAATTCCCAAGGAATTGTTAAAACTTTGGTGACATCTAATGGATACTGTGTGAAACTCCAAGATGCTTCTGTTCTTCCCCTTCATTTGATGTAATCGTGCCTTTGTTTCCTTTCCTTAGTAGGACTTTTTTCTTTTTTTTTTTAAAAAAAAAAAGGGCAAAAAAGCAAAAAAACTCTTCACAGTTTTATTTGGTAAAAAAGAATTTGCAAACTTAGTGAGACAATCATAATGTTTTAAAGTGTTAAGAGAAATTAAGAGTAGGACTAATTATAAAGTATATATAAGGCATATCTTGTTTGTTGTTTAATTTCACATGTAACACTGTAGTGCATGTGTGAGTTAGTAACATTATCCTCAAGTGAGACACTTTATAATGGTTCAGGGAATGCTTTTATGTTTTGTTACAATTTGTTTTTCTATTAATGCAGCAGCATGTCGGTGGGTGTTCTGTTAACATCATCTTAATTTATGTATCTGCCCATAACTAATCATTGCATAATTGCTGTCGATATTGAACCATTTGTTGCTCAGATTTGAACACTGTTTGAGTCTAAAGGTAGAGTACAAACATATGTGAATTTTGTTTTTACTTGAACTAAACTATCAGTCTTTTAAGTAGGTGCACCTGCATTTACTTTAGCCAAAAACCTCCATCAGTGTTGTGTGCACTATGAGTCTTGATTTGGGGCGAAAGGGGTGGGGGACCAAAATAAACTTAAATTTTAATTTTGTCTTAGTCCACAGCTAATTATTGTTAAGATATTGGGGGGTTGGGGGGGGTATTTTTTTTAACACACTGGCAATTACAACTGCTTTAATTTAAAAGAAATGGTCGTGCCTAGTCAGTCTTTCTTTTTTAATTTTAGCATCAAATTGAACTGTCAAAGTGTTTGTTGCAAAACTATTTTCATGATGTGATGGTACCAGAATGATTAAATGGGGGGTG
>KL271356.1:328-39943 GCA_000699545.1 Podiceps cristatus | reverse complement strand
GTAGAGAGGGACGATCACCTCCTTGTCCCTGATGGCCACCCCTCTTACCTCTCTGGCCAACCCCTTCCAGTGTTTCACCACCCTCATTGTGAAGAATTTCTTCCTTATTTCCAGCCTAAACCTACCCTGTTTCAGTTTAAAACCATCACCCCTTGCCCTGTCACTGCTGTCCCTACTGAAAAGATTTTTCCCATCTTTCCCATAGGCCCCCTTTATGTACTGACAGGCCACAATCAGGTCTCCCCGCAGCCTTCTCTTCTCCAGGCTGAACAAGCCCAACTCTCTCAGCCTGTCCTCACAGCAGAGCTGCTCCAGCCTCTGGACCATTGTCAATAGACCATTAGTCTACTTGATGCCTGACTGTGTATTTATTTCACCAGCTTCCACTTTCAGCCTTGCTTTTATGTTGCAAATTCACATTTGTATTTTACAACTGTTCCAAGATAGACTGTATTGTTGCCAAGTGTGCCAAAAGAGTGTCAGAATCAGGGCTGAAGTCATTCCAGAAATTTCAAGAACTGCTGGCTTCAAAAATCTTTGTATTTGGGTAACGTGTATCAACATGACCAGCACTGGTTGCTGGACAAGCCTTATCAGCGCTGAACCCCACGGAGTAATCACTGCTTTGAGAAGGTAATTTTTGACACTTACTCACCACATCAGTAGATGCAATTTGAAATAAGAAAAATTAAAGCTATGCAGAGAGGGAGAGACCAAGAGTGTGCGAGTGTGCTTTCTGGTCAGAATAGATACTACCACAGACAGGCGCTCACAGGAATTCCCTCTTATTAGATAAGAGGCTGCTGCACATAATCGAAGATGCAAGAAAATTTCTCTAAAGGAAAAGGTAACATGGATCTTTCACAGTATCATGTGTCAGGCAAATAAAATCTACACGTTGCTTAGTATTTATAGTTCTTTCATCTCATTCTAGGTGGTTTTCTGCAGGCTTGCATATCTCATTGTGCAACGCGCTGTTTCATGAACCCTGACATCGGTACTTATGAAAACCAAGGCCCTTGTCTTTCACACTGAACATTCTAGACCTTAATGTCCTTCCTTTTCTGGGCAAAACATTCATGTTGGCTTGAACTAAGTAAAAAGCTTTGGAAAAATCTGACGGTTCAGCCTCTCTTTCTGTGCCTCAACCTTTTTGTGACAAATGCTGTCGCTTTACTCACAGCATCTAAAGCTCTGCTATCCAAAGGCTGAGGAGCATTATTCTATCCAGATTTCCATTGCCTGCTCCTCTAAGATAACAATGATAATCTGAAAAAACTCATTTGCGATGTGTCAATCTCAGTGGGTGGCACCTTTAACACAGCTACTTTTCAAATGCCATTTCTCTAAATCAACAGAACACTAATTAAGGTCTTCACAAGCTTAACAAAATAATGCAAATTTAAGACACTGAGGCCTTGATACAAGCTCTAGAATCCTACAAGCACTTTTAAAGGACAACCAACAATAACAGAACCTAATAAAATTTAAAAGTGTAATTTCTCAATGCTAACACAATTTTGACTCAACATATTTTTGTCCCAAGTTCAAAAAATGTTAAGGCATTGCTAATAAGAAACGGGAGTATTAGGTCAACAACTAGTTTTGTATCATTTCCACTGGGACTATAAATAGTTTCCTTTAAACAGTTATTTAATGATGATCCACATGACCTCAATACAGTTCCCAATGAAAAACAGTACAGAATCTCTTTCCAGAGATTAGCATACAAGCTGACAATACAAGAGTGCAGCTACACACTTACACTAAAACCAGTTCTTGAATAAAACAAAATCACCAGTCCAGCAGCTGAAGTTTGAAATACATGAAGCATCGGTTGCCAAAGACTGTCAGAGTTTTAACAGGGAAATTTCACACTTTTCAATGGTACCTAATTTATTCTACAAAGGATATTTTATACGATAAATCGAGATCAAAAGAATAACATACTAAACTTTGTAGTAATTTAATTAAGTAGGTGTGGATTATAGAGGTTTCTTAGCACAATATTAAAAACAAAATCCATCCTAAAAACACAGAAAGGCTTTACAAAAAGAAATAGTATTCATTAAACCCCCTTCTTAGCATGGAATACTTGACTTTTTTCCTGATTTTGAAACATTTACTTTGCTGTCCATCCACTAGTCAGTTCAAGATACATAGCCCAGACTGGCAAAGACCAGCTTCCTAACAAAACTGAATCATGCCATGTACTAGAAAGCTCAATATGCTTTTCCTGAAATTACTGTTTAAACTCAGGCAGCTGCTCAATCCAAATAAGAATTTAAGAAATGTCCTCATGGTCTGGGTCAGCAGTCCAGGTTAGCGGTCCATCTAGCACAGTACTTTGTCTCTAATATATCAATTGAGATGCTGTTCAAGGAAAGCAAGCGAGCCAGGCCACTTTCTGCAGTCCGTCTCCGTTACTGTCCATGAGTGTGCCTAAACATTTTTGAGTTACACTTTGAATTGCCTCCACAAGCTCCTATGGCAGTAAGTTACTGCAGTTCACTTTTTAGCCATTTAAAAACCATCTCCTACTAGTTAAATATTCCCTACTTTCTGTGCTATAGGATTTGCAGGGAAACAGTTCTGAGTAGATTTCATCCACCTCCTTCAAAATTTTTTAAGCCTTGGCAACCTCCTCCTTCTTGACCACAGTCCCTGTAACCTGAGGGGTCCTAATGCTGCTAGTCTCTCCTAGGAGAACTACTTCACCCCCTTGACCACACCAGTGGTACCTAAACCCACATGTGTATTAGCAAAGTAAGCAGTGCTCGGGAACATTCCCAGGTGCTGGAACGGTCGCCTGCAATGATGAACTATGTTATAGTAATCCTGAGCACAACACGGGCTGCTGACAGTGACCAATCTTCTCCCAGACAATACTGGAAGCTACTCCTGAGACCACTTAGCCCACACACTCTTTCTCAAAGAAAAGATGGTTTACTAAAACTGACTTGTTCCATGATGCTTAGCCTCAGTCTCTGGGAACATTCTTGAGCTCACTTAAACTGCTAATATTTAAACAATTCCTGACAGTAGCCCGAAGAAGCATTACAACATTTTGCCTTTTGAAGGACTAGTTAAGGGACACCCTCTTAATTAGCTTTGAAAATCTGTTCTTCACCTTAAGTCACATTTTGAGCTGGTCTTATATGATAAGTATACTCTTAGAATACAACAATTCTATATAAAACTATATTATTTCTCTCCTCAAAGAATTCCAAATTAAAATACAATTTTATTGTAGCTCAAGTAGTATGATTGTATCCTACAGAGACATGCAACATTGACTTGGATATACTACTATCAACAGATAAAATGGTAATTTAACAATAATTTCATCTGAAGACCTCATATATGATTTAGCTTTACTACATCAGCGTGAGTAGGATGAGAAAGTATTCTGATTTTGCATCTAAAGAATCAAAGACAGTACAAAAGTTCAAAGAGGAAAATACTCAATGTTTCTTATTTTTATCCAGTAAACTCTTCCCTGTCTGCAAGGGAAACTACAGGATATTTCTGCAGAGTGAATCAAGAAAGGAGCTGAAAAAACATTCAAGTGTTTAGCTTATTTCTAAGGCTGAAGAAAATAATTTGATAAAAGTGGCTGGAGTCAGAAAAAAAAATAATTGTAAGACTAGGAATACAAACAACAAAAAGTGGAAAGGAGATCTGAGCAAGGCAGAGCTGCAGCCACCTAGACTCAGAGGGCTGCTCCAAAAAACAGGAAAACTTAAGGCCAAATGTTAACACTTATCTCCAGAAAGGTCTAGAAGTAACTTTTATCAGCAAGAAGCAGAGGCTGCAGAAGCCAAAATAAGATTCTTAGAGGTATTCTGCTCCACCAAGATTGTCACAGCAATGTCTTTTAAAAGCAGGACGGTAACAACACAAAAGTGTAGCTGATTTATATCGTACTAATCCTTGTCTTTATGGCTACAGAATACTTTCATAAGCAGCCTATCACTATGCTTGTGCCAGACATGTATGCCTGTGAAGTTATTCCTTCATTGAAGCACAGTGAGGGACAGAATGGAATTCAAAATACAGAGCTAGCTAATCCTGCTTTGAATATGTTCGTTTGCACACTAATTAAGCCCCAAAAGCCCATTAACTTTGCTGGAATAACAACTAAAAATGACCCTTCATTCTATCAGTAATATACACACTTCTACAAGCATCTACTCGCACTTCCATCCTACTAACTAACAGAAGTCGTGATGTAATAGCAGATTGCCAGGTTTCAAGATAATTTCAGCTAGCTGACGGGAAAGAAAGGCAGCAGCACACTTTTGGCATCATCACAAATGCGTATTTACATTACAACAAGCTGGAAAGAGTTTTCCCAGCGTGCTCAGTCACAAAAAAAAAGTGATAATCTATAAATAGGCCTGCACAATTAATGACTGTTGTCCATCAGGTGGTTAGTAAGTGAGATTGAACTAAAACCTATGGACACTATTGTGAAGTACCGATATCAAAATTGCATTCGTCCTAATAAGGGCTCTAGATGGGGTGAAAGACCTGCAGAGCAAGAAAATAAAAAAAATTAGGAGTAATCCACAGGCATGTTACTTCCCTGTTTTAAGGCAACATCTTTCCATAGTGGAAACTGTAAACACAATTAGAATTCCAAACTATTTCTGTCCCTATGGAGGGAAAAAAAACCAGTAAGTAAAACCTGAATAAGTTAATGAGCTCTAAAACTAACTTAATAAAGATGTCTCATAGCAAGTTTGACACATTTTTCTTCTTTTGCTCACCATTATACATATGCAAAAGCAACTCTCTGAACAAAACTTAAAGGCTAAAGAACAAGGCTCCCTCCCCACATATACACACACAATACAGCCAGCCAAAAAAATGGTGCTTCAGACATATTTTGCCACTTCTATTAAATGCATATATGCAGTGGATCTGTAAGGCAAATGTGATTTTATTTGAGAAAAATGACGTGCAAAATATAATTGCTAATATATCATATAGAGAGATAATATTTTTCATTTATTGTTTAGGTTCTAGAAGTTTAAAGTTAGTCTGAGGTAAAAAAAAAAAAAAACAACAACCAAAACAAACCACAACAACCACCACCAAAACAACCAAAAAACCATCCAAACAAATGACTGTGTCTAGAATACTACTAGATGATCTTTCACACAGGCACAAAACAAAACAAATCCCAAAGACAGTTGCTAACCTTCTCCTCCACTCCGCTCCATAAAGTTTTGAGACCTACTTAATTTGGGGAAATTTTTGCAGATCAGATTTTAATAAGGTTTATGGAAGAGAGTCTATCTTATCCTTCACTACATGATAATCTGAAGTATTATACATTTTACAGCCACTGTTCAAATAATATCTGTATTTCTAAAAGCACATGACTGACTGAAATAGTTTCTAACTCATCTAAGCCAGCACAAACATCAAGAGATTCAATTCAGATACAGAAAAATTTTGTTTGCAAGTTTGGTATTCACAGCCACATTTTGAAATCTTTTGTAGCAGCTAAATTGTGTTGCCCAAATAAATGCTTTTATACCTGAAAGCTTCTCTGTCTGCAGAAGTAGTTATTAGCTACTGAATATACAACATAATTTAAAAATATTTAGTTTTCCTAATACCTATGGGTTTATTTCTAACCAGCAAAGTCTTAGCTCAAAGACTGAAACTACCATTTTGGAGTTACTGAGATACAAGAGAAATATTACTGTATTTGCCCTAAAGAAAAATCTGTAGACATCAAGCTTTCTCTGTCTCTCCAAAATATCTTAGCCCTCAAACACATCCTCAGTATCAAGGATTACCATCCTTCTGAAGGGGAAAAGAAAAAGTTGGAAGTTTTCTAATCCGGACTGAAGATAAAGAAACCAAAATACATTAAATACTTTGTGTCATGTGTGAAGTTGTGGGATAAGCCCACGTGAGAACTGCCATTCTCTTCTCTCCACAGGCTAGCACTGTCTACCACCACAAAGGCAAGAAAACCAAAGAAACCGGATTGAATTTCAGTGTAAAGGGATATTTGGAATCCTTCCCTCTCCCCAGCCATCCCCCAACTCCCACTGAAGGGGAGGGGAACTGAATGGGTTACTTGATATCTTCCTCTAAAAGAAATTAGTTACGCTTTCTGAATTTACATATTTTTCCAGAATGAGTGAAATCTGGGACAAGTTTTCCAGCCAAGTTAAAAGCCTCTGAATATACGTAACAAGAATGCTAATAGATCTACCACTAAATATATCAGAAAAAAAAAAAAAAAAAAGAGCAACGCTTTAGCAGCAAAGTCAATTAATTCATAGTCTAGCATACATATTAAAATACTGAAAAATGTGAGGAAGTAAGAAGGCAAGGATAAAGTGGGGGGGAAAACTACGATAAGTTACATTAATTTTATCCTTTGCTAAAATCATATATAATATGAAGAAATAAGACTATGTTATATTACAACTCTGGTTAAAGCACACTTAAATGAAATAACATAGTAAGAGACTGTTCCAGTAAAACAAGGAAGATTACAAATTGGAGCAAAACAGTGCTACTGAAAAGCAGAGTTCTGTTTTTCTCTCATTCAGGGTGGTTTTGGGAGATGTGTGTGTTTTGGGGGGTTGTAGGGTGTTTGGGTTTTTTCCTCCAAATAAAATTCTTATTAACCAAGAGGGTAAAGTGTTCCAAAACATTTCCCTGGACCTATGAAAATATAATTTAAAAAGAATGAAATCACACCCATTTCTATACTAGCAGAAACAATATTCTTTTTACTAGGAAAGAGCCAAAAGCTTCAGGGTTGGGTTTTTTGTTTGGGGTTTTTTGTTTGTTTGTTTTTTGGTTTGTTTCTTATTAATCTGAAAACATGTATATTTAGCATTATTTGGTTATAGGTGCTGAGTCAGTAGCAAATGATTGTCAGCAAAAATCACAAATAATGGAAAGTCTTTACCAAAATCATATTTCTAAATGTACTAGTAATATACATCAACATAAAAAAAGACAGCAGTGGCTTCTCTAAAAATACTGCAACTGAAATTAGCTCAGCAGTACTGATGAGAAGTATTTTTAGCCAAAAGGACAAAGGTAAATTTGGTTTTGAACATTTTACAAATTTAGGAAAACACTGTAGCTAACGCTCTTGGTCATTCTGACTTCTAAAATTTTTAAAACACTCAACTGAACCTATTAGGATGGTGGTTACAGACAAGCCCTTCGTAAGATGTACACTGTATCTTTAACAGTCTGCAACAAGATTAAAAAAGGGTGTATTTCTGGAAAAGGGTGAATATAATACAACACAACTTCCAGGCAGAGCCACATTTATGCTCTGTCATTAGGGCACGTATTCAGAACAATTACATTTTTCTCCACTAATAGCTCCAATCAAGATGTTAATTAGTGACATGCTTTATCTCGTAACCCATTTCAAAAGCCTTAGCACTTTCACTTACTGTTGCTCGCATCCTTTTATTTCTCTCATTCAACTGGTGCTACCACCGTGACAAAGGATGAAGGAAGATTCAACACTCTCCACTCCGGCTGCTCCAATCTGTTCCATTCACTTAATACTGAGGTAATCTTCAGTGATGTGTTGAGCGCTGCCCCCCCGCCTCTTCTTTTAACAGGGCACCTTAACCTAAACTCCACGCTGGAGTATCTCCCTTTACCTTCCTCTATAGCTGTGCATCCGCGAAGCATGTGGAGGCAGGATGTGAAAGGTAGGATCAATTAACAATATAGTCAGCAATACCTACCTCAAGCCTTCCTTCCTATCAAATTAGGCAACGTACAGTGAGCTTCCTGCTGTACACGAATGTATCATGTCACCATAGCAACTAAATCAACAAATAGCTGCTGCAGCATCTGCTTCTGGATCATCTAACGTCAGTCAACAGAAGGTTCGGGTTTAAGAGAACAAAGCTCCCAAATATATGCCATTTTATAACTGCATTTTTAATTTAGCCTCCTGAATCCCAGATAGAATTCACTAGCTTGGAATGAACCAACTTCTGACTTTGTAGTTGAACCTATGATGCAGCTCATCCCTTCAGTTTACAAATATACCAGAAGGGGGGGTGGGGGGACACGCACAGGGAACACTTTATAAGAGAATAAAAAGATACAGCAAAGAAATAATCAACTGGATTTTATTGCATTCTTTTAGGATACCGTGTTACTCTGTACTATGTGTTTCTCAAGAGGCATGGAAAGAAAGGTGTTTCCCGATTTTACTTTATAATTTACATAAATTTCTGCCCTAAATACTACTATAACTAGAAATACCTTTTATTAGATATTAATATTTAAGACATTTCAGATGGCTGACAAAGAAGGTTTCCTCTCTATCAGTCTCCACTTAAGAGCTGAACTGAAAACATCCAATGTTAGTTTCTGGCAGTCTCACAACTATGGTCTTTAATCCCAACAACAGCAGGGGCCCACTGGCATACCTTCACCTGTGGAAAAACAGCTACATAGGGCAAAACACGCATCCCTACCTTCTTGTGAGAAATTACTTCAAATACCACATATGCATCACCGGTTTAATTCCTAACCCATAGGTAGACAAGATATATGAAACCGCTTTGTAACAACTTGGTATCTGGAACGCAACAACATGAGATTACCGATTAAAAGTTGCCTGAGATACAAAAAAAATTTAAAACCTACTTGGACAGTAATGTCTTCATAGGTAATAAGCAAGTGTACGTACACACACACCTTTATGTAAAAGGACCCAAACCTACAGCCTACTGAAAACAAGAAAAAAGTATCTTTTTGCTATTTTAATTTCAAGTCATATTCCTAACATTTGACCAGCATGAAATTTTTTACCAAGCAAAAGCTTTCTAGGCTCAAGGTATCAGTTATTCATAGCCAGTATCATTTTATTATTGAAAGCATTTCGTTTTCAAAGCAGCTGTTTTTCCATCTATGTTACAACGTTTTTAGTTACAAGGAAAATCATTACATCTAGGTTGGCTCCACAGAGTGCGATCCAGTGAGCAGGGAAAAGTGGACAGAGATTTGAGATGCTAACTCTGCTGTGGCTCCAACGTGGATTTACTGGCATTTGTGGGTTTGTCACCGCACCTATGCCAGAGTTTCCCTGTTTGTAGGACTGGTACAACAGTACTTGTATGTCCCTAAAAGCTACTGATCAAAGAACACGGCAAGACTTGAGTGTTGTCATTCGTTAACAGCACTGGAATTGCCAGATGGAACCACATCTGTGGTCCAGCTAAGGTGATGTCAGTTACAAATGTGGCACAAGTTGTTTTTCCATGGATTGTGTGTTCAAAATCTGCTGTTCATATCATAATGACGCCAATGAGGCTATGAACTACTCTTTTCCACAATCAAACGTACCAGTACTTAGAAAATATATTAAATGGAAAAATGCAAAGGATCTATGTAACAGGTATTACAGACAGCATAAGATTATTAAATAGGAACAGCTGACACATCACTAATAAAAGCTAAATTAAATAGTGTCTTAAGCCTTTGGCATTTTAAAACAACTAAAGAACATCATGATTCTGAAAAGCATTACTTCCAACTAATTCTTTCTTAAAGTCATCTTCCATAAGATTTTCTATCTCCATCTTCCTTCAGACTTCCTAACAACTTCCTCCCTCCCCCTTTATGTTAGCTAGTAACCAACAGAGTTCTGAAAACTTTAGGTTAAGCTCTGTATACTATATAATACCAATTCATAGCAGACTAAGCACACAACACTTCTGTGGTATCTATAAGGAAAAGTAACATTAGAATTTTCTTTTTTGCCTTGAATCATCTGCTAGTTTTAGTATGAATGACAGAATAGGCTTCTCATTGCTATTTACAAGTGCCCTATAGACACTGATCTTTGTCCAAGTAACACGATGCAACACTTTTAACACTAAAACTCTAAAATCTATTTTCCACCTAATTTCCAGTTTACAGGTTTCCCACAACCATGCAATTCTCTACCTTAGTATCTGCTAATACCGACTGAGAATCTAGAGGGATCTAACTGCTCCATATATGGAGATTACACTTCCCTAATGAAGAACAGAAAAGATCTAGGTACTAAAAGCCATTAACAAATTGTGGTTTTCAGAACATACAGAATTAAGTAAATGTTACATAATATGCTGCAATAGCAATTTACATGTTTGGGATTTTGAAAAAACTAACACAATCCAAACTATTTCAGTTTACACAGCTAGTAGCAGCATGTCCTGAAGAAAGGAAGAGAAAGAAGCCGTCTTTTCAGTGACATGCTCCTAAGGCCTATGTATATTTTTTTAGAGGACAGAGCAAGCAACTCTGCATCATTTTTCTAAACGGCAGCTGACATAATAAAATCAGCAAACATTTCATCTTCAACCACCGGCACAAGATACAGTCAGCACCACTGAATGTACTAAAACATCAGAATATCCCTAGAAGCAACTGGAAACAGGGAGGTTGGAAAGCTGACTAGACTATTCAGTGGTACTGACATTCAAACCCTATAGATTTCAGTAAGCTTTCACTGCTTTTTGTAGAAAGGCAGGTTGGAAAGATCTGAGAATAGGTGATTTTTTGGTTTTATTCTAGCAAATAAATTGATCTTATTTATGAAAACTTTTTAAAAATTCTTACTGTACTCGTGTTTCTTCCCCTTCTCTTCACGTAAAAGATGATCAGCAGAGGGCCGATTGGGGGATGAGGCAGGGAAAGATAGTTTGGAGACTTGTTTCATAAAAATATAACATTTTCTGAGAGGAACCAGTAAAACAAACATGAAAATCTGCATCTAATGTCATTGATAAATGTTTGAGACATGTTAGTGTCCATGTATAACATTGTCAATCAGTGTATGTTCCTTAAGTGTGTCTGTCTCATCCTTTATTATTGAGAAACACTTACAATTTTGATCTACTTTTTGCTTTGTCTCTTCTGTTTTTGCATTCTCAGTTCTCACAGCTTGGCTAAGCAAAGTTATTTGTCTCATTTACAACAAACCCAATCTGTTTCATTAGCATTGACAGAGTCTGCGGTTAGCAGACAGTGCACAGAAAACTGCTAAAATAATCCCACTATTATATCTTTGTATCAGTAAAAGTATAAACATAAGGGTAACAGAAGTCTTTCAAAGAATCTGGATAATGTAACAGACATTTGTGCTTCAAAGTTTTAAGCTAATCCTTGTTTACAGGGAATTAGAAGGAAGCAGTGTTAGGGGCAGTCACTGAACTCTGAAACTTTCTGAGGCATTCAGTCCTGGCCAGTGGTTAGACACATCAACCTCTATAAATAAAAACTGGAAGACTTTAATCAGATTTCACAATGATTTGTTGTCTGAAGTTCACAGGACCTCAGCTTTACAATGCTAAGCAAAACTGGATGAGGGACAGAGCTCGTACTGCCTTGCAAAGTGGTAGCAAGGGCTAAGCTTTCAGCTCATACTTTGCAGGGGCTAGTCCCCTCAGCCGGCACTTTCCATGTCAATCTGCGTGTTTCCAACAGTCCAGAGTATACTCAGGGAGTAAATTTTCATTTAAGTTTTATCCAGATGCACTGAAAGGTAGAAGACTGCTGATTTAATTTTGGAAAACTAAGTACTTTAAAGATTGTCTGAAGTGAAAATGACAATTAAAAACCCCCAGTTGCTTAAGAGGTTACTAAATGTTCAGAGAATCGGGAAAAAAAAAAAAAAAAATAGAATCTAAAAGCGCTGTGCTGTAAAGTGCTACATGTGGCATTATTCAAAGCAAGCCAGACACTCTAAAGATTTTTGATCTTATTTGTTTTTTAGATACTGTATTTGAAATAAATTTTAAAATAAAAAAAATCTTATCTTCCTGCAGTAATACTATCATCTTCACAACATTTGTGGAATTGAAACCCACTTGCAACTATGTCAACTAAGCATCGAAACTGAAAACACATTTCAGCTGTACTTTAACTGTATATATCTTACAATTCCCACACTTTGACTGCAGGCTGTACCAGTGGTTGCCACAAAGTACTCTATGTCAAACAGGTATTACCCGGTGTTTTCCAGTGGGGAAAAAAAAAAAAATACTTCTAAGGACTGCCTACTTCCAGGTTCTCGGAACCTGTGGTGAAGATCTTAATGCTGAGAGGAGGGGAAGAATTAGGGTGCTGGTTCGCTCATATTTGAAACAAGCTGAACAGTTCTACCACTGTTAGAGAGTTTTGCTGGTCTTTTCCTTCCATATAATAATACCTAGTGATAAATTAAAAACAAAACAAAACACAATTTTATAAACATTATGAAAGTTAGCCAAGATGAGCAACGTGAGGTGGACAGTTAACAGATTTGCTAATGATGACGCAAGTCAATGGCACTTTACTTAAAAGAATTTCTTTGTCAGTAATATCTGGACATGTCTGAAAGTGTGCGCAACCAGTTAGGCATTCACTGAGAAACAATATCCAACATTATAAAGCAGTTACGATCAACCTTTGGCCTAACAGCTGAATACATTATTTCCAAAAGGTCATAAAGCTAAATTGATTCCCCCTCTGTAGGCTAAGGCAGATCCCTTTCAGCTCTTGTCCTGACTCCCTTCATCTTTCTGAAGTACAGAGGAGCCAGCAAGCAGGACAGACACTATTTCTCTGCCTACAACCAGCAAGTTCCATGAACAGCAGGTTACTGGTGGAGATCTTCACCAAGCATGCAGCAGCTGAGCGCTCTCTAGCTGTGCAGTATTCTGTAATTTATATAGTTGTTTAATGGGCTGAAGTGACAGGTGGGAGAAACAGGTACCACCTTTTTTCCCCCCCCAAGAACTCTGCTGAGCAACAACTCAAAACAAAATTTGTAACAAATGTCCTTTAAGAGCAATCCCCTTCCTGTAATGCATTTGTAACAATTAAGAGGAAAATATAAATAATCAAGCTGAAACTGAATTTGGACATACAGTCTCTAAAGAGTTTAGAAGATTTAAGAAACATATGCACCATTGGTTTAGAAAGTATATGGACTAGAAGAGAATTTGATATTTCCCAGCATTGCTTCTGACAGATCAGATTCCAGTTTGATGATATAGCAAGTTAAAAGCCTGTAATATTTAAGACTGATGGATGTGTCTCTAGCATTTCTACCTTAAATAGAGCACAAAAAGAAGTGCCAAAGGAAGAACTGTATTTCTAGTGATTCAAAATAGCATTTCATTAAAAAAAAAAAAATAGACTGCTAGAAGTTTCAATAGCACTTCTAAAACAGCCTTTATTTCCCCTTGATAAAGTTCCCTATACATCCAGTTTTGTGCAAATCTGGTTATCACTGTATATCAACACAGTGTGACAATACCAACCTGAGCTGGAAGAGAAATTAAAAGCTATGTCCTCCTTGATCAGTCTCAGTCAGTACTGGACCAAGGGCTTGGTGGGACAAATCTCTACAACCCCAATTCTTTCCCATATATTTCCCTCTACTTAGAATCATAGAATCATTTAAGTTGGAAGAGACCTTTAAGATCATCAAGCCCAACCATAAACCTAAGACTGCAGTAAACCATGTCCCTAAGCACCACATCTACATGTCTTTTAAATACCTCCAGGGATGGTGACTTCACCACCTCCCTGGGCAGCCTGTTCCAGTGCCCGACAACCCTTTCAGTGAAGAAATTTCTCCTAATATCCAACCTAAACCTCCCCTGGGGCAACTTGAGGCCATTTCCTCTTGTCCTCTCGCCTGTTACTTGGGAGAAGAGACCCACACCCACCTCGATACAACCTCCTTTCAGGTAGCTGTAGAGAGCGATAAGGTCTCCCCTCAGCCTCCTTTTCTCCAGGCTGAACAACTCCAGCTCCCCCAGCTGCTCCTCACAGGACTTGTGCTCCAGACCCTTCATTCACCAGTTTCATCCTGGTTGGGTGTTCTGTAGCAGACTCCCACCATGATATCTGCCTTGTTGGCCTTCCCCCTAACATACAGGGCTACCCCACCGCCTCTCTTTCCTTGTCTGTCCCTTCTGACAAGTTTGTAGCCTGGATGCATGGATCCATTGCAGCACTCCAGTTGTGCAAGTCATCCCACCATGTTTCCTGTGATGGCAACTATGTCATAGTGTTCCCTCTGCATGATGGCTTCCAGCTCCTCCTGTTTGTTGCCCATGCTTCCAAAAAGAAAGGGAGAAAAAGCAGAGCCAAGGCCCATTTTTGCTATGGTGTGTAAATCTGAGTCTCTTCCTAGAGAATGTCATTCTGGCTGCTCTGTAAAGTGTAGAATTCTGTAATACGCAGAGGGTTAGATGGACTTTGCCTAGTTAATAATAAAGAAACCTCTCACCAAGGGAAAAAAAGCTTCAGCTAGCAGGGGTGGTACTGCAGATTACTTGTTTGCAAAGTGTATAACTTCACATATTTTAAGAGTTGAGTTTCTGTCATTAAAAATATGACTTTGCTAAGCACTTACATTTTTGTCACAACTTGCAGAGAGATTACAATAGCTGTCTTCTGAGGAAATGTATGTAAGCAATACAGGTGACTTTGTAGGTCTTGGACTCTGGCTTCCTTGGCATTAAGTGTCCCACAGCACAGAGAAGGGGACCAAGGAACATGCCTGAGTGCAGGACACTGCTTGGACGTTAATGTACCCTTCCAAACCTTACTGATAGAGGGGCACCAGACTCAGGCACTGGGCCCATTTGCAACACACTGCAGAAAGGAACTGGGATACATTAATGTTTATAGCTCCTGGCAGCTTGCACCTTCTCACCTCATTAACAACAGACAAACCAAAAAACCCAAAGCAAACAAACAAACCCCCCCCCCCCCCCCCCCCCAAACCCAACAAAAAAGCACAAACCACCACCAAAAACAACCCCAAAAAAACAAAACAACCCCCCCAAAAAAAACCTGTACAGATCTTTAGTCACATTCCTAAAACATGAAAGACATCATCTTCCAGGCACGTTTATTTCTCCCCATTGACTACATTAGCAACCTAGAGTGACTAACTGACTTCAAATCTGGTTTTCACATGTCATCTAATTTTCCCAAATGTCAGTTTCTGAAGAGATTCATTGAACAGGGGAATTCTTGCCTCCAGTGTCTTGGAAGTAATCTACTATATATCAGAGATCAAATTAATCTGGGATTCATATCACACAAATAAAAATAGAGATTTTAGAGAGAAAGAGGAGGATTATTCAAATAAGTTTTATGAGGGTACTTCATTCCATGAATTTTCATACTGAACACTAGTAGTAAAGGCTATGAACTACACAGCCTTCACTCTTGTTTCTACATTTATTTTCAGACAGCAAATACTAAAATAAATGTATTTGGATGCTAGTAGAAATTGTGCAATTAATCTGATGTTGCTTTCTGCTAACCAAAAGCAGCATAGTATTCATACGTAACTATACACCAAAGAATTTTGAATCCTCGCTTTCTTCTGAGGATAATGGCTTCTTCTAAGAAATATAAAGCAAGTTTTCAATGCAGTTGCAATCAAGGATACATAAGAGAAAATTCTGATCTCTAATGCAAAAAAAAAAAAAAAAAAAATTACACTTCACTAAGACAAAACTTCACTTTTCTTGACCAAAAAATATGATTAACTCAGATACAGAAAGGATCTAATAACCTTGAGGTATCAAAACTCACATAGCTTTCTTTTTTTTGGGGGCGGTGGTGTCATGTTTTTTAAAAATCATAGCCATCAACTAGTTAAAAACTTCTATGGAAAAGATTTTTTGTATACAGAATGTCCCATGTAAGTTTGATTACGTATTTTCCAGTGATGGTTGCTACACAAAAGTACTAATCAATCCTGGAAAAAATACAGCTTGATAATCAGCTTCCATAAGCTGGTGCTGCAGGATTACATGCAGAAGAGTTCCAATGGTTCCAGTGAACACAGTTCTGGTGCATTTCAATGCTATGAAGTCACCGAAGGATGGAAAAATAATTGTTAACTAAAACAAACCGTAATGAATCTCTGAAAGGAAAAAAGTTAGATGTATCTGCTAATTCAATAGAGCCAAAGGGGAAGTACAAAAAAAGAAAGATAACCCAACCAAAAAAAGACAGAAGCAGCCACGCACATACTCTGTACTCTATGAAATCAAAACACAGATAAAGGAAAACAGCACAATACGGAAAGCAGTGAGAACAGTTATAACACTATATAAACAACTCTTAATGCCCAATTTTTTTTCTTGTAGAGGAAAAGATCACGAAACATACGCAGTTCTAGGCTTGACTTTCAGCAGCA
Organism: Podiceps cristatus; assembly: GCA_000699545.1. Taxonomy (NCBI): domain Eukaryota; kingdom Metazoa; phylum Chordata; class Aves; order Podicipediformes; family Podicipedidae; genus Podiceps; species Podiceps cristatus. The sequence continues at coordinate 23,721 of KL271356.1, read as the reverse complement.
AGGCAAAAACAAAGCAAGATGGAACTTGATAATGTACCATATGCTTTCAGACACAGAAGTATCACAACTAAAACTGAGGAAATGCATTTAGTAATCTAGTTTACATCTTCTCTATTATTCTTCTGCTGTGACTCCATGTTCGTAAACAATCTGAAAGCCAAAAAAGGGGATTCTCATAATTATTTCATTTGTTTTTACAACTATCTATTTGACTGAAGACTTCCTCCTATGATAACAGATTAATAACTTTAAGACCAGAGGTTTGAATAATGAAGAAACTGGCTTTCAAAATACTAACTTGTAGATTCGATGCTAAATATCTATTTCAGGTCAAAGAACTTGCACTTTAACTCACACACAGTGTGTGTATATATATACGCACACAACATATTACATATACACACACACAGACAGACACATACTACATAGACACACAGAGTGGGATTTTTGGAAAACTCACTAAGCTTCTGAATAAACTTCTGAATAAAGTTTGGAGGATAATCAACCATCTTCCCAACCTTTCTGTAAAAGAAAACTGACAGAGGGTCAAACAGTATGTATCCCATTTCCCAAAGTAAAGGAAACAGTTAACAGGGATCAAGATACTTTGAGAGTGCTATCTACCTTTTCGGTAAAAAAGGACACCAAGGTTATACAGGGATGTCTCACTTTGTAACTGTTACCTTTAGTGGGAAGGTGCAGAGAGGGTCTAGAACTCCAGGGCTGCTGCGAACTTGTGCTAGCAATTTACTGATTTGCCTTGGAATAGCACTCGGTGCTATAGTAACTTTCCAAAACAACTTAACATCAGCCCAGTATCAGGAAAATGAAGTGTTTTAAAGAAAGTAGTTTGAACTCTTGCCTCCTCATTTTCTTCTGAAAAATGAATTTACCTCCTCTCACCACATCAGAACTCATGTAACCAAGCACATCCTTCCTGTCCAGCCTTCAAAATAATCAGTAAAGCCTCACTGCACTAGTTACCCTTACATGAAAAACCCTCAAGCACCGCTGTCCTCATACCTCACTGTCATTTTGTTTCTATCAGCTCCTATGGATCCTCTCCATACTTCATCTACAACCTCACCACCAGGACAGAAGCAGCAGGTTACCCACTCATGTTGAACACATTGATGAGAAGGTGCAAAAGCAGTACTCCAAGCTTAACAGAGAAGGGGGCAGCTAACAGGCTTGGTCTTTGCTTTTCCTTTTCCCTGGTTTTGTCCTATGAAACTATCAGTAGTCCCTTGGTCTGTGGGACACAGAAGGAGGCAGTCTCCCACAGCAGCACCGCGTAGCGTATGAACATCCACAGTTTAAGCTTCCTATGTTTTCTGCTAGAACAGGCACATTCCTCTAACTTTGTAGATTGTTTTGTTTCAAAATATGGTGGAAAGTTACAGCTTTAACCTGATCAGACATTTCCACTGTTTGAAGCATATGACCTTTCATCTTAACATGTTCAAATATTTGTACTGCTATTTCACATTTAAACTGCTAGCCGAAATTCAAGTATTTGAAATAGATTATCTTGAAGATACAAACTGTTCCAGAAGAGTACTGTCTATATCCATTTGGTAACTCAGTTATGCAGTATATACTATGTAAGTCACAATAACTATAATAGTTAAATTCTGGTAAGATGCAAGGAGGGGGGAATTGATTAAAAAAAAATCTCGGATGTTTTACAACTGAACAAAAACTTGCAAGTTTAGGATACACTTAACTAGCTTAACATATGAAACACTAGCATATAAACAAAATATTTAAAGAAATAATTTTCTACCAGGTTTGCAATACCTTCTTCAGTCAGGACTGACTAAAACAAATTAGAATAGCTACAATCCAACCTACACACTATGAAGACAAAGGAACATACGCATTTATTGACATGGACAAAACAGCTCTGAGTTTTGATTGCAGGAACACAGTTTATGTCAGCACTACAGATTATATTCCAGATTATGCAATCCAACACCATGGTGCTGTTACAAAACTGGAGAAGTAGTTTTCATATTCTAAGGAAGTAACCTTTACAGAATGCGTGCTGAGCAAATAGGAGACTTTCAGGAAAATGAGCAACTCCATAATGAAGGCAAAAGTCTTCACACTTCTTGCAGCTTCAAAGTTACAAAAGAAAGAAAAAAAAATAATACAATGAACTAATATTCTGGTTAAAATATTTTTCAAAAAATATGGAAAGGGCTCAGAATTACAATGTGCTGTACTTGAATACATCACATTTCATTTCAAGGCATATATATTTTTCATTAGCGTACCATATAAAACAAACATAACAAATAATTTTAAGACCCTTATAAATAAATAATGGCCTGCCTGATCTTTCTGTGCCCTAAGTCTTAATTGGGTAATTTTGACAGAGTAAGCAGTACCTGCAATTCTGGATTTCCTATATTTCAGATATAAAAACTATTTCGTACTTAGTGATGGCTTTTAAATCACCAGATGCAAAAAGGGTTTCCAGTAAAGTTTCCTGCCACTGAACAAATGCATTTGGAGATTTCTCATGAGTCATGTATCAGATGCAAAGGAAAGACAGAAAACGAGAGTCACAACTTTCACTAGACATAATGGAACACACAACCATAGACATCATTGCAATATAACTGCTAGTTATAATAAAGAAAGAAACTGACTTTACCGATGACTGAGAATCTGCCCAATGCTTTCTGAAGATTCTCTTGGGTTTTGTTTTTTGTTTTTTAATAAATGCTACCACTATCAGTTCCACTTTAGATAGCATTCTTAATGAGCAGCCTTTAAAAAAAAAAAAATAAAAAGGACACTGACAGCATACATGGCGTTTTTCCCTTCAGATTAACAGAAACCTCCACAAATTCATTTCTTCGAAGAAATTCTTTGTTTGTTCTCCAATTTTAATCTTGCTTAGCAGGAGAAAAAGAGACAACATTTTAATGAAAAAGTATCCCCCAAAGAACACTTATGCTCATATCTGACTCAAAATGTTGCACCATTACAAAGTGAGCTTGACAGCATAGCTTGATAGTCTTATTTTTGGGGAAGGCAGAACAAGTAACTCAGTTTCAACTATATTTGAAAGGTCATGGTGATTAGGGGAGGTTCCCAAGGAGTGGAAGAAAGCAAATGTCACTGCAATATTAAAAAAAAAAAAAAAAAAAAAAAAAAAAAAAAAAAAAAAAAAAAAAGGCAAGGAGGCGAATCCAGGGAGCTACAGGCCAGTCAACATCACCTTCAGTCTGGGAAGATGAGCGAGCAAGTCTTCTTAGAAGCATTTCCAAATACATTAAAGAAAAAAAAAGTGATTGGGAGTAGTCAATATGGATTCACAAAGGGGAAATCATGCTTGACAAACCTGGATGACCTTCTACAATGAAATTACTAGCTTGATGAATGAGGAGATAGCAGTAGATACTGTTTATGATGACTTTAGCAAGGCTTTTGATACTGTCTTGCATAACATCCTCATATAGACACTGATGAAGGACAGACTGAACATAGGCACTGAGGTGGACTGAACACTGGTTCAAAGGGCTGTGATTAGTAGTGCAAAGTCCAGCAGGAGGCCATTCACTAGCCATGTACCTCAGTGGTTGATACTGTGGCAGATAGTATTTACTATCTTCTTTAAAGACCTGGATGACAGGACAGAGTGCACCATCAAGAGGTTTGCAAGTGATACAAAGTCAGGAGGAGTGGCTGATGCACTAGACAGCTGCGCTGCCATCCAGCTGGACCTTGACAAGCAGTTTTTTTTTTCATGAAGTTCACCACAGGCAAATGCAAAGTCCTGTGCGCGAGGAATAATCCCATGCACCAATAAACACTGGGGGCTGACTGGCTGGAAAGTAGCTTTTCAGAAAACGAATTGTGGACAACAAAGTGAATGTGAGTCAGCAAGGCACCCCTGAGTCAAAAAAAGGCCAACAGCATCCTGGGTTGCATTAGGAAGAGTATTGCCAGCAGGTCAAGGGAGGTGATCCTTCCACCTACCCAGCACTGGTGAGACACCTGGAGTTCTGGGTCCAGTCCCAGACTCCCCAGTACACGAAGGACACAGACATAGTGGAGACAGTCCAGCAAAGGACCACAAAGATTATTAAGGGACCAGATTGTCTGACTTGTGAAGAGAGACAGAGCTGTGACTGTTCAGCCTGGAGAAGAGATGTACCAGGGGAGATCTTATTATCAGTGTGCATGAACACCTGAAGGTGGGGAGAATAAAAAAAATTGAACCAGAGTCTTCTCAGCAGTGCCCGGTGAAAGGACAAAGGCCCACAGGCAGAAACCAAAACACAAAAATTCCACTAAAATGTAAGAAATTATTTCACTGTGAAGGTGGGTTGAATATTGGGGAACAGGCTGCCAGAGAGGCTGCAGAGTCCCTTATCCTTGGAGATACACGACAGCCAACTGGATATTGCCCTGAGCGACCTGGTCTGGTTGACCCTGCTTTGAGTGGGAGAAAGCTGGACTGCATCGTCTCAGATGATGTATCTTAGGGTTCTGAGATACAGCTACAAGAATTTTTAAATAACAATAGTTAAAAAAAAGAATATTCACAATTGGGTAAATAAAAGAAACGCTGGTGATTAAATTTGTGTAGGTATGCTTTATTCTTTTTTGTTTGTGAAGTTTTAGAATTAGAACTTTTCAAGGCAGAACACGTAAGGAAACGATAACAGTTCTCCTCTTGCATGTTACAGATTACTACTTCTAAACATCAGTATTTGAGAGAACTACTGGAAGAGAAAGGAAGTCTGGAAATTGGTTTTTCCCCCCTTTTTCTGGAATGTTCTATCCATACATTTATTAAAAAAGATTTATCACCTATTTCTCTTTATTTAAGCTTCCCCTACATTGTGAAGATCTCACTGTAGCCCAAACCTTATCTCGTGAACTGTTGCAATCCATTCTCCAGTCTTATTTTACTCCATGTTTTTATCCTACAAATTAATTCCTCTTCATGATAATTATTTCTTCTGCATAAAGATCAAACATGGGAACAGCAGACTCTAAGGGATTTTGCCAGATCATCAACTTCAGTCTCTTGCTATAACAGGCAGTGACCTCTCAATCCATTCAGATACTTTAAATCACTTAATGCTTCACTCCTTTTCTCCCATTGGAAGCTGCTCCAGAACTGTGTTTATCTGAGGGTTAAAATAGTCTTCCTAGTTTAAAGACATAGAGAATGCTTATGTTTTTACCAACACTTCTTCCTCACTGGAGCTGACCTTTCTCAAGTATTCTGAAACCATAATCATAAGTTTTTCTGTCACTTTCACTGGTTTTGTCTAAAAAAAAAAATAAATCTGAAGTAGTGTTCAGTCAGACACTAATATACAAAAGGAAGTCCTGCCATTCAAGATACCCAGTTGTAACCAAGTGTCAGTCTAGAGGCCATAGAGCTGTTCTTAGATGTTTTGCCTGAACTAGTAAGCTCTACCATAGGAGAAGGTTTATTAGCTTTAACAAAGTCATGTGGTAATGTAAATGCATAACTTCCAAATTAAGCATGGCTAGACTACTTGGCAGCTGTTTGGTCCCATCCTTCTATGAAGATGTTCTTTCACAAGACAGGTTTTCTGCTTCATATTCCTCACAAATCTCTTCTCTGCATCAGTTCTACCTTCTCCTTAACCTCTAAAGCACATGCATGACCACAGCTGCACAGAAATATTCCAGATAAGGAATAACTATCTTTTACAGTGTGAATATAACAATGATGCTGTTGGAAGAAGGAAAAGAAGATACTGAAGTTTCCTTACCTGTTGTGCTCCATCCCCACTAACAATAGGAGAAGTTAGAAGAGGGATTTCACTACTTATAATCGAAGTGGTATCCAGTAACGGTGGATGTTCTGCCATCATTGATGGTACACTAATTCACAAGATCACCTGCAAAGAAAAGTTACTGAAATGGTTAAACTATATAGATATCTCTGAATAATTATCCTTAAAAAACAGCCTCACTTAAAAAAAAAAAAAAAAATTATAAAATTAGACACCTATAGAAAAGATGCTTCCACAACACTCCAGCAATCATGTAAACTTGAAGATGTGTTTTGCCAGCTAGTATAAGCCTTATTTATACAGAGGGTGGTTTAGACCCCCTCTAGCGGCTCCACCTTAGAAGATACATCACAGCCTTGGAGCCAAACTTCAATCTTTTAACTGTTGACAATATGCCTATGGGGGGGGAAGCAGAGGAAAGAAGCAGATGTCTTAGAACTTACATATATAGTGTTCTTATTTATAGGAAACTGATAAATACGTGAGATCTACGAACAGGGACACTGTTTCTTTTTTGTTTTAATCACCAACCCACTTTTTCTACTACTATACTGAATTAGACACTTATTTTAGGAGTAACTTGTTACTAGGAAATGTCAAAGTGAAACACAACTGGATAAAAAAAAAAAAAAAAACAAACTTGTGTACAATCCGACATTTGACTTTTAAAATTTATTAGACCCAGAATTAAAGCTGTGTCATTTTGATAACCAATGGCCCTTTAATAGTGTTACCTGCAGCTAAAACCTGGGAAAAGAAAGGAAAAAAAAAAAAAAAAGAGGAGGTAATGCCTGTACACAATTATAATCCTCATAACTATACTATGAAAAAGCCCTGGCTTTTCACAGCACACACTGTAAAGTTACATGAAATCTGATGACAGGAAAAAAAAAAAAAAAAGCCACACAGGCAAGAGGCCCATGAAAGCAGTGATCCACTTCAACTCTGATGAGTGTCAAGTAACAGCAAGCAGGATTCAGTCAAGCGTTCCTTTCAATTACATTAACAAGTCCTAAGTAATGTGTTTTATGGTATTTTGCATGTTAGTGTTATATGAACACTGGATGGAAAAATTAAGACCAGAAAAGCTGAAGATTACTATTTTTCCATGCTGGAAATACGTATTGCAAGTCTAATAAGATGCTTTTGAAATTGTATTTCATTTTGTTAAGAAAAAAATAATTACTTTAAGTTATACTGATTTAGAGTACTGGTCTTAACTCCGTCCCAGCTAGACTCAGTACTTTTAGCTTTAAAAAAGAATTAGATCAACAAGAGTTGAGAAATTGATATTTCTTAACAAAACAGAAAGATGGAAAGAATTTGCAGGAGGTGAATGGTATATTCAGAATTCCCACAAGCTAATCACATTTTGCATCTGAAAACAGTGCTTAACATCAAACACAGACATCAAGATTAAGCTGAGAATAAGCTTGTACAGTATTTCTAAAGCAGAACTGCCTCTCTTAGCCAGTACTTACAGAAGCCTGGTGAAAAGAAGTAGATACAATTCTAAAGTTACACAGCCTAACAGTCAGTAATGTTACAGGTTTTTAAACTTTTGCCTTGGTATCACCTGGCTAATGACATTCTCCACAAACTTCTAAACTTCCAACATAGATATACTGTCAGCTCATAAACAGACATGCTTACTAGTTACAGCACGTAACTTACTTTAAATGAAGAGATATCAAATAAAATTCAAGGACTGATAAAGTCAGCTTAATAACTCTGACTTCAGTACCAAGTTCTAGAGATGATATTTGGTTAACTTAGAGTTGCTGTTACAGCTTACAACTCAGAAGTGCTCTCTAAAACTATCTCCATCCCTCCCAATGGACTGCTTTTACTTGTTTGTCCCTCTAAGGCAGATGTTGTTGTACATCTGCTGTGGGTTGAAATTTGTAGTACAGTGCTGTCAGTACAAGACGACTCATGAAGAACAAACACCTCACATTTTCTAGAAAATGCATTAACAAAGCACTATAAGCCTCTTGTACAGCTATACATATAGAGTATGACTTAGCTATTCCCATATTGAAGGTTGTCCTACTATAAAACTATGAACTTGAAAAAAAAGCATTCTGAAATTATTTTAGAGGTTTCATTTACTTTCCTGGTATACCCTGCAAAGATTAAAGTTACGGTAAAAAATCCCTCTAGGTTAAAAGACTTTGAAACCTAACTGTGATTACTTAAGAATTCATCACCACTTATGCCAAGTCATTTATACCTGCTTAGCCAGACTAATTAGTCTCCCAAGCAATGAGGACAGAGTTTTATACTCCTACCTTACTTTAAAAGCTTTCCCACTCATCAAAAAATCCTCCAGGCTACAGTCATTCCCCACCACTTCTGCAGGTGGCAGAGGGCTGATGAAAGTTACTTGGATCATCTTTCAAACTAGCAAGTTTGATGGTAAGCTTCCCAGGATACTACCCAATGGCCGTTTAATGTAAAATGAATGCAAAGCCTGGAAGCAGAGGTTAGAATCAAGGCATCCCTCCTGCCAGGACATCTACAACCAGGCTTGCTCTTGTGCCGTCTCTTGATCTTACAGCTCTAAATATTTTGTGCTCCCATCTGAAGTGTCACAGACAGAAAGTTAATCCCAAGCCTCCAAGCTATAACACAACACTCCCAGACTAAACTGGCTTGAATTTCCCCAGCTTTAAATTGAATCCAGCTCATTATTCCCAAACCACCCTGCTAATGACTAGTCTCTTATATAAGAAAGCACTGACTTCCTTTATAACACACAATGACTTTTGACTGAATTTGTAACTTACGATGCAGTCAGTGCATAAGTCAGTGCATAAGTCAGTGCATATTAGGCATAAATCAAAACTTCATAACTTGTCTATCAAATTGCACACCAGTGAGAATCAAACATAACCCAACCTGACTCAAATACAATTGTCATAACTTGTTCAGTCCTTCCAAGACAGGAGTAGCTCTGGCCATACCTAACATTTAGTCTCAGGTTTGTTCATTCCTTTATTCTCTCGCACAGGTGTTTAATGATGTCATTTGTACAAAAATTAGGTTCCCACAGGCACCTGAGTGCTTAGGTGGGTAGTCCACTTTTGGCACACAGCCGTCAGTGCCTTAACTGGGACACAGCTAAATTCCATGTCTGAATTTAAGTGTTTGATTTATTCTGGAGACAAAGCATGCTGCTCATCGATTAACCCTGACAGGAGGTACTAGGTATAGTGTTATTGCTGACACCCTCCACAACAATAATAAAAGTGCTACCTGTCAGACTGTAATCAATCTAGGGAAAAAATAAATCAATGCTTTCTTGACAATACAATATTAGATTTCCCTGCAACACCACTGAACTAGTCTTGAAGACTAAAGGTTTAAACTTCACACCAATGTGGGTCATCAAAAGCCCCTTCCTTATCAGCAGTAAAGAGGCAGCAATCTGTACAAGTCAGTGCGCATAAACTGGTCAGACAGCAAGACGTGGTACGTCCACCAGTTGCAACTGCCTTTTCTCTTTAGCTATGAGGACAACTAAAGACAGATAGGAATTTGAAACGGGAGTACTGTGTGGCAGAAGGAGAAGTCAGATAAAATGGACAAAAGGTTGGCATCAAAATAAGCAGAAATGCTCAATAAATGTATCTTTGAAATAAACGCCATTATATCACAGCCGATGCAAGGATATCAAATGGGGACAGACAAGAGCTTTTAAATCAGCAAACCCAGACAGATTGCATTCAAGACTTCTGGAGGAAGAGATCTACCTCCATCTCTGAAAAAGACTTGCAAATCATTTTAGTCCTGGGAAAGTCTCAGAGGTCTGGAAGAAAACTAGAAGTCTTGCATTAAATAGTCTATTGTAAAAGGGGTAATGGGGCAATCTAGCCCTGTTAGCAAACAGCAATCTGAGACCAAATAAAAGTGAATAGTTGACCCTGGATCTTATTTGTAAAGAATTAAAAGACAGGAATGATGGATGGAAAAAAGCTTATCCAATTAACTTGATGAGAATCTTCTGGTGAGGGATATTGCTGACAAAGGTACTAATAAGAGAACTGGAAAATAACATTCTTAAACTGTATTTGACATTATACAACATTTCTCTTCAACAAAACCACAGAACTGATACTACATAGATTAAAACTGGACAGACAACCCTTAACCATTAACAGTAAATACAGAGTTGTTGAGCATGTGAGCTTCCAATAGGAAGGGAAGGTATCAGCTGCTTCTTACAGACCATATTTTTTACTCAGCTCTTGGGGCAGGGGGGAAGAAAAATAAAAAAAGGAAGTCAGAAGGAAGCCTGGAAATGACAAACCATGATAGCGATGTGAGACCGAACTATTTGCCTCCACTAAAATGGTATGAACAGCTTAAAAAAATAGGCATAAGGTTGTAATACATAAAGGTAAAGCTATTCTTTCTAAAACAAACAAGAATGAACTCAGTCCTGTGAAGGGTTGATTCTGAAAAGGACAGAATAATGAAAGTTGAGAGCCAAGCACAAGCTGCCCAAAAGGCTGTATCAGATATATCAACAGGTGTACTTCACTTAGCAACAAAGAGGATGTTTTCCCTGCCTTTGGCTGCAGTCTCTATTGGAATAATGTTACAAGCTTTGTCTCCAATTTGTTGTCTTAAAATTGTTGATACCTGTTCAAAAGAGTGGTACAAGTGACTACAACTTCTTGAAAATATTGTTCTATATTGAAAATACCGAAAGCAAAGTATGCGCATACCATAATTTAAGCCTTACTCCACATAAAAATGCTGTGGATGATATGATTGTCTTCCAACTCCATCTAGTCTCCCAATATACTCGGGATTTAGTAAGGTCCTGAAAAGGACAGAAGAAAAGCAACTTGCATTTGGACAACAGGTAAGGCTCAGCCTGCAGAGCTGCTACAAACAATTCACTGGCCTACTGTCAGATTTCCTGCACCACTGAACACTAATGGATACAGCAGCCTCCAGAAGGGGTGAAGTAACATGTGGCTTAAACCTAAGGATTTATTTAAGGCCAATTCACTGCACCATTCTTGTGGGCATATTAAAAGAGAACAGACAAGGAAGACGACACATTAGATGAGTAGATAGGCAATATCCTGTTGCTAAGCACAGAAGCAGCTGAGAAGTAATTTTCTACTGGTGGCGCATTAAAGGCATGGTTATTTAGAAATCTGTACTGACTCATGCACAGCAACAACTGCTGCATGAACAGCTACCTCATTTCTTGTCTTGCTACTGAATATCCTGAACTAGTAGTAGACATTCAAAGAGTAATTCAGGATTGCTAACTCAGCTGACACTGTTCTTTCAGAATCCGCACTGAGTCTGTCCTAGGATGTAAGGAAAGGACAAGGTTTCCTGAGATTTCAACCAAGTTGTGCATGTTAATGCTTCATACCTATTCCCCGCTACCCAACTGAACTGCTATTCATTTTCCTTATTATCATCCAAATTTGAAAAGACTTTGAAAATTTCTTCTGAAGGCTATCAAAGCTGAAACGAAGTGAAGGCATCTAAATTTAGTGGACACAATTTGCTTAGAGACTCCAGGGCTTATGCCTCAAGAACCGTTAAGGAATGGATTACACTAACAAGCCAAAAGGCTAAATGGCATTAAGGCTCAAAGACCAAGTTCCACTCAAGTAATTCAGTAAGTTTGCCACCCTGAACTGTAATGACAATTTAACTCAATCTTTAAAAGCCTTCAGATTTGATCCTTTCGATGTTTCTGTATATGTCTTTAGACATATGCAAATCTGCTTTTTACTCAGTCACTTGTTCATTAAGGGTTAAGGAATATTGTAAGGCTGAGATCATTAGGCAGTGCATTTCCTCTGCACATGCTAAGGATCAGCATTTCCATCTCCAAAAGACTAGCAGCTGATCTTAAGGATAGTCTCTGAAAACACATCAGCATTAAATCAGCTAGCTCACCAAGGTAAAACAACATGAGTCAGCAGCACCCGTCCTTCCAGCAAGGAAGGCGAACAGTATACTGGGCTGTGCAGCAGAGGAGCACAGCTGATGGGCTCAGGGAGGGGACTGTTCCCCACTACTCAGCATTTATAAGGTAGCATCTGGAACGCCACATCCAGTTTTGCTCTTCCCAGCCACCACCTCCTCCCTAGTATAAGGGAGATGCCACAAAGACTGTTACTGGGCTTAAGCCCACAAAAGACAAGGAGAAGCTAAGAGCACTAGAGCAGACAGGTACTCACCTACTGGCTGAATCCCACTACCTGAAGGATGCTTTTCAAGAGACTTAAATCAAACTCTTCTTGGAGGCACACATCAGAAGTACAGAAAGTGATGGACACATGCTGCACCACTGGAAATTCTGTCTGATTGTAAAGGGGGGGGGGACAACAACATCTTCACAATGACAGTGGTGTAGCACTGGCATAGGTTGCCTGGAGAAGCTGCGAAATCTCAACCCTGTGGTCTCCAAAGTGGGATGCACAAGACAATCCCTCAGGGTGCGGGAAGAAAATATTTTGTGTGTCACTGAGACATAAAAAAAATATTTTTACATAGTGGTTTTCATCTTTGTCTCATCCTTTCTTGGGGTTTTTTGTGTATGCTTTATAGGGTCCATAATACAGATCAATGCATTAGTACATGCATATAATTTAAAAATAAATATACATCAACTGGAGGTGCACGCTCAGAGAATTTTAACTGATGAGGCATATGATCAAAAAAGTTTGGAAACCACTGTTAAAACCTGACCACCAGGGTCCTTAGGAGGGGCTGAAGCAGGCAATCTCCAAGGGCCCCTTTTGAGCCGAACTCTTCTATGAATTCCACAGTACTAGTCAATCAAAATATGACATGTGCTGCCAAAGTTGAATGGTTTTCAGTAGATCAGAACCTAGAGAGGTGACTGTACTTTGTCTCCTGAGTTCTTGAAAGCTGTCATTAATTTTTGGATTCTCAATCCAGAATTTCAATGCTAATTAAAACTCAAATTTGCAGACTTAAGGTTTAAACTTTGGAAGACATACCCATGGCCCTGTCCATATCAGAATTACTTTATACTCTGTCCTTTCTCCTAAGAAAACAAGGAAAGCTGCATTAGAAGATACTTACAAATTAAAAAGTTGTACTTTTGTATTAAGCACACAGCACAAACTTGTTTTCTATTTTGGCTGGGTTACAGGCACTGCTATGATAAACATAATGACAGCTACTAACATTGCGTGTACAAAAAACCCAAAAAAACCCCACAACTAAGGAGGACTCCTTTCCTACAGATTCACTACTTCTGGTTATTGAGTTCGATACGAAGTACAATTAATTGTTTTTTCTACAATTGGAACACTTATACGGCCACTCTCCACAGTGGTTTCTCTGGTGCTTACTAATGGAGAAGTTTGCATCACTGATTTTTCCTCAGTTTTTGTGATTTATGGTGCTTCTTCTGTACCTGCCTACTTATTACCACAACATTCACTATAACTTAATACTCTTTCACATCCTAATTCAGTCAAATCTGGTGACCAACAGATACATGTATTACAGAGGACTGCACACAAGGGCCTTGATTCTATACAACACGAGGACAGGTGTTTAGGCACTTTTGTCCCCACTTAACACAGAAAGGTGCAGCACACGAAGCAGGCTCAATGAAATCAATACTAAATGTTTCCAAATCACTTGTTGCTATTACATGGGAAGTGACAAAAACAGGGCTGTTCCATGATTCTTTTGTCAGTAGTGCAGTTTCATACATGCTTCAGCTGCCAATTCAAGGTTGCCATAAGGTGTTTTCTCAGTGGGCTCGGTACAGCAGAACAGGTCGACATTCCTCCTTCACCCAGTTGCTCCTGCAGTAATGCTCCCCCAGGAGCCGCAGGCGAGGCTCACCCTCAGGTCCAGACAGCTTCCAGTAAGAAGGAAAAGCTTCTCTGAACAGGAGGCAATACTTTCTAGGTTTTGCCAAAGATCCAAGAATGAACTTATAGAACCAAGAAGACCATAAAACCATCACACAATCCTAATGCATGAAATGCTTTGATTTTGCCTTCTCCAACATGAAGACAGTAGGTACACTTTAAAAATACCTATCTTTCAAACAGCTGAAGTATTAAACCCCTCTTTTATTTAGATTAGGGCCTCACATCTGAGTGACTTTTCAAGAAAATGCAAGCTACTATTTAAGCTTATCCTGTGATTGAGGTGTAAGAGCTCACCAGTGCCTACTGTGAGATAAATTTATTCTTTATTATTTCCTACAGTCCTTAAAAGATATCTCCTGCCTGTCAATTAGAGACTTGTAAAAATTACTATCTCAATTCCTTCCAATCGGTCAAATTGGCCATCCAGTTCAGAAGTCATCAGATAAGAGCAGACAAATACAAGTGCCCAAGACATACAAATATGCTAAAATGAGGAAGATTCTAGAAACAAAATACACAAATGCATCCCTAGGGTGAAGAGGAAAGAACAAAGCATATGCAACAGATGTTAGTCATGTCACTTAATGCACCACTGAAAAAGTGCAGATACAGTGATGTAGCTGGTGTAGAAATGTATCAGAATATAATTACCCAGAGATCCATAAGGTTGTAGCTGAGCTATTAAAGTTATGAAGCATGCTGAAGAGTTTTGTATTTGTTTTTATGAATCAGAATTGAGCAGAATGATTTTATTTCCCTCACTCACCCACCCTCCATACATTTACCGTATTTTCTAGTCAGTTTTGGATGTGTCAAATACACTATACTTGCTTTTCTTTTTCAGTTCAGAACTAATTATTTAAATTAATATGCTATTTATTTAAAAGATGTGCTTTGTTCCTCATGAAGTATTTTTTCCTGTTTTAGAAAAGTGTTTCCTGGAAAATCCGATAGAACATTTTCCAACAGAACAGTGTGATTTGTTAGAAGAAAGGTGTTCTGTGGAACATTTTATTTCACAAATTTGACAATTTTAGTAAAGTGAAAATGAAATGGCTATTCTGTTCAGTCCTGTTCATAATACTAAAGTTGCAGATAGGCAATATAGGAAAATTATTGAAAAATATAGTTTTGTAAAGTAAATCAAAGTCTGACATTCACTAGAAATTGTAAATCAAAATAGGTAAAAATGAAGATATGCAAAATGTTTTAATAAGCACTGGAACTCCCTGTAAGAAAAGAAGAATCTACAACCTCTACCATAAATATAGAAATACTTCAGCTGTATCTCTCAAGTGGCATTGCAGACACTCACTACTCACAATTCTCAAAGAAGTCTTAGAAACATGATACACATCTCTGTTCATACTATATTACCACTGGAAGGCAAACACTAAGTTATAAAATGAATGCAATACTGTTATGAAGAAAATACTGATAGATAAGCAAATGCAAGTTGCACTTGAACAGCCAAAACAGTTACTGGATCTAACTCATTCCCAATAGTTATTCCCTCTTCTTCTCAAAGCAAGAATGGCCAAGCCACACAACAGTAAACCTTAGCATTGCAGGAGATAAGGGCATTATAGTAAATGAACACTTATTTCAGGTTACCTTCATGGTCCAGGTTGTGAACTGCAACGATTTCAAATGCAGTTCATACATTCATGTCATGCATACTAGAACCTATACAAGAATGCATAGTAGATGATTGCAAACACTCCAGTTGTTCAAGTTTAATGCATTTGTATTTAGGAGCCAACAGAGGCTAAGCTCTTACTAGTAGCAGATGTAGAAAACTAAACTTTTGAAGGTGAAAGCTACATAGAGAAGAACTAGACACTGATAAACCAGTCATCTGGAAAGGCACAGTATGTTCATGGACACTTGCTACCTCATCTTGTTCAGCACGACTGTTAAATGCTTGACTGTACAGAACAAGACCAGTGCAATGAAGACTACCTAAAACACCACATTCTGGTTTTAAATTTTGTTATTATTAGATTCTTAAAAAAACATCCACAGTCCTTATCTGGATGAAATACACATAACTTGAAGTTGTTGCATAAGAATTCAGTGGTTTCCAACTATTTGCCCCTCCCTCTTATACCTTCAAAGAAAAGAAGCCTGAACTGGTTCTGTAACTTTTAGGAAGCAATAAGTGCAACCATATCACAAATCAGAATTAATCTGTTCATTTTACTCAGAACTGATTTGATAGTGTGCATTTTAAAGTCAATGAGTAAACTGTAGGCATCCAGGTGCAAACTTCATCCTTAGCTGGTACATCAATCTGATACACTGCCACACATTGTTTGAGCGTTATACTGTGGCCTCCTTTGTCTTACATGAAGGCCTTCCTTGGAGGTACTCTTGGGAAGCATCCTCAAAAAGAAATGAGGAGAGTGAACTGCACAGTGTATTTTTTGCACCACTTATAAAGATCTCCAATACAATTCCACTTTATTTATGCTATGTTGATCTCAACTATGGGGCTGGTTTGTTTTACTCTCTTGTTACTCTCCTAGTTTTACTTTTATACCAGCTAAATTAGGTGGTTCTAAGCTTCTGCCAGGACTGGATTTCCTTCAGTTTATTTTCTGAAAATCACATGGGTTCAAAAACAACTTGGCCTTTGCCAGTTAACCATTACTCTTGCCTTCATTTCTGTTTAAGAACATGCTTATTTTTTGAGAAAACAAGCAAATTCAATGCCAAGAATCAAGCTACTTCCTCATTTGTTATCTACTCTCCCTTTTCAGTAGTTATGAGTAGCAAGGACAATTTCAAAATCATTTTTCATATGATTCCTTTAAGGCAAACTAAAAACATGGATATATTTTTATTAATGTGATGCAACTGGTCAGTGAGATAAATTTATTGCAGAGACAGCTGCCGGTGTTGGAACTACAAAGTGCATGATCCAAGCAGAATGAGCAGCTTTTAAATAACTCTTATGAAACAGCTTTTTCCTGCTCATTCTAAAAAATGAAAACTATGCTACCCAAATGCAAGATGACATAGGATCAGCGAGACTACAAGTCTAACAGGTTTTACAATTTCTCTCCACTGATTCTTTTGGAAAACCTGTAGATATCTGCTTCCATAAGAAACAGGGTAATAGCACAGAACATGACAAGTCAAGACAGGCATATGGAAACTACTTCCCAAGTGTAAAAATCCACCTAAAAAAGAGGTGTTTTGAGGTCTAACAAACAAATCTGAAAGATGATCTTTTACCATGACTTTAAACCACTGTCAAGTCTGCTAAATCGTGCTAGCAGCTCCCACTTGCACCACCACAAGCAGCTGGTGAATTAAACTGTAGGACAGATATAATTTAAAATTATTCTTAGAAAAATTGATCAGTTTTAATGTAGAAGAGTTCCCTAATCCATTTCACTAATGCAAATACACAAATGAAAGCCAAGCATAGGAATAAGCAAAGAGGTACTGCTTCTTCCAGTGTCAATGCATAGCATTCATGAAGCTACAAACCATGATAGTAAAAAAGGTCAAGAGGCAGTCACCCTGGCAGGTGCTTCACTTCCCTAATATTAAACTTAGTCACAATGGTACTGAAGCAGTTACTTGTGTGCCATATAAAAAAAAAAATTAATAAAGCAGGGTAGTCAAACAGCATGTCAAGCTCAACGCAACTGTTGAAAATTGAATGTCATGCAAGAGTTGAGGAGTCTCTGCAACAACTGAAGGGGAAGACCAGCAAAAGAGCAGTTTTCTCAGATGATGCCAGCACTCCCTTCTCCCAAGTTCCATCCCATCCTCCAAGAAAAGTTTTAGTCAGTCAAAACACCATGGGACCAACTAGTTTGATTGCCTAATTAAGTCAAGAGGACAAAGCTGCTCTCAGCTTTGTATTTTACCCACAAAGTTGCAACACTGAATAGTTGTCAATTTGTTAACAAAAATAAAGCCACAAGATCAGAAACCACTCTGTTAGGAACTGTATTGCCATGATGTACATAATTAAATGTACCAGAGTACTCTTAAGATATATTACTTGAATTATGGTAATTTATCCTCACGATTGAAATGCCATCAAGTGGAATGTGCATATACACTAATATTGTTATATGTGGGCACTCAAGTTATTAGCAAGTCTGAAGAAATTAAAACAAAAGACATTTCAACTGCAGCTAAAACTGATCATTGTCAACAGTCCCTACGTACTTCCACAGCTTCTTTTAGTCCTCATTTCTTAGTACTTTGTTTCAATTTCTTCAATCTACCTTCATACCAGACTAAATGAGTAAAAGAATAGTTTTCTCGAAGTATGGTCTTCCCAGTTACATTTTAATAGATTCTACAGGATTTGCAGAGGCATGGTAACTCTTGTGGTTTATGATAGTTACTCTTACTGTAGAAACTTCCTATAATAGCCTATCAATAGATATTTTGAAATATTAGTGAACAGTTACAGGCATGGTTCTCTCTCATTGCCAAGACATCGCAAGTCATCGAAGTTTGTGTTGGACCTTCTTATCCATTCAATTTTTGCTTACAGATTATATTTTGGCTACATGCACACTTTTTGTACATCATTGATTTGCTACCATCATCTAAAAGACATTCCTCTGCCCCAAAGCAAATCTAATCCACTGGCTATTCTGTTGCTTATGTCTCAGTTTCCTTCTGTCAAATCATCTAGTAGATACAGTTCTTCCAGTTAAAAGGACAAACTTTTACAACAACAAAGCTCTGTAGTGTGAAAACTGGAAGTTAGAGAAGAAGGATTTGTTTTGTAATCAAAGGAGTAAGATATGGTATTGAGCATACTACTTTAGTGAGGGGGGACAAGACAGCAGCTTAGCAGTAGCCCATGCTTGTAGGGTCTTGTATAAGTAGAGCTTGGGCTTTCTTTACCACAGACATTGGATTTGTACATTGGGGAAACTCAGTAGCATTTATGGGGAAGTATTAACACTTACGAACTACAGGATTTTTTTACTTTATACTCCAGGTAAAATTATAGGTTTGTTAAATTCATTTTCACCTCAAGTTATCCAAGATCAAAAGACATTAAGAACAGAGCTTCACAGATTTAAATGCAACGAACGTACAAATAAACCTGAAGCAAATTCAAAAAGAACTGCCGTGCAGAAAGTAAATATCTGTATGCCACATATTCCTTTTCACTCCCAGTTACTGAATCAAGTTACTATCTATCCACACCTGTCACAGTATAAATCCTTTTGGACCTTGTCGCTTTCCCTGTGGACAATTTCCCAGACTTTGATAAATATTTTTTTTCTTCAAATCATGGAGTGCATTGGTTCAATTTTGTAAATTTTCATAGTTATGAAACAGTCTTTTTGATACCAGATGATAGAAGCCTTTATGTTGCCAAGAAGTAGAAGGACTTGTTTTAGTGCTTCTGGAAAGCAGAAGACATTTATCACATATCAGAAAGTGCTCTGCTTCTTTCTTACTAATGGATTATAAAAATGAGGTCTGCTGGTTAAACTGGGATTGAAAACTTGTAGATATTTTCATTTTTGACAGCTCTTTATGCCCAAAGTAATTAAATATATAAGGTACAACATTTTCCATTGAGGATAAATGAAGAGGTTTTACAGCATATCTTTTCATCTGTCCTAAATGCTTTGGGACAATCCTGGAAGCAAAGCCGGGGTGTGTGTGTGCGTACACTATAGGCATATTCAGCACTCCCATTTCAGTTCTGCAAACTGCTGCTTGGGATCCAAGACACTAAACTGAAAGCAAGGGTACCAATGTTAACCCAAGTGATGTTTTGACTGTGGAACAGTATGACCAGAAGAAGGTCCACACATCCTGAAAAAGCAAAGCTTACAGGGGGACAAAAATATAAATTCAGTTAAGCAAACTGGTAGATACATAGGTAGGTTTGGTGAGACTGAGACCAACAAATGTGCTTTCCTAGACATAAACGGTCAAACTTTATTAGGAGCCATGAACACAAAGACGACAAAGTATCTCCGGACTAACTCAATTTGAGAGGTGCTGTAAAGACACTGCCAATGAACGTGGTGTTAAACTTTTAATAAAGGGTTTGGAAAAACACAAGGGTATTCCATTCCTGAGGTACTACAACTATAAACAGAAAAGCACTCTAAACCAATACATCCAAGAAGAGTAATAACGGTCCTGTACACAGCTGCACCACCAAAATGAAGACCAACAGTTTCCAGAGCACATTTTCGAACCAAAACAGATTATTAATACAACCAAGAAAAGGTGCGTGACCTAGCAGGTGAGTATAAAAAGACTTCTCATTATACAGGGAGTTGAGCATGAAAACAACAGCTAAAAATTCTACTTAATTATTGACAAAAGGGCTTAGCGTATTCTACTTCTATTTCCATTTTGTTAGTCATCTATGACAGCTTAGCAAAAAAAGTCTGAAGATTTTCACTGGTTACAGGCTCAAGAGTATGTGAGCAGCTGGAACAGGACCAGATCTCTTGGGGGTGGATGAAACAACAAGTTCAAAAATACTTGTTCCATCTGAAACTAAATGTAAATTAATTGGAACAATTAAAGATGACAACCTACAGGAAACATGTAATAGTATTAAGTGTTACAGACACTTTCTAAACATCCTTCTACCTCATCAGCCCTACAAAATACAGACCCTGGGATGACAATCCAATATATTACTGGACATAAACAAAACCACTAAACTTTATGGATAGACTAGTTTAAGAAAAAGGCTAATAGTGTTTTTCTACTGGCATCAAGTGAACATCAGCATTAAGGAAGCTCAAAGTTTACTGTATATGGCAAAGAATGAGCGAAAAAATGGTCATTTCTGTAGCTCAGGAAACATTGGCCCCATGAGCAAAATAAACATTGTTTGTGTTTGCTGAACAGAAAAAGCAGCAATGTACTCATTCCGAACTATTATCACTTTCCTGAGATACAGACAGTATCTTTTAGTTAAGCTAAAGAGTTGACAGTCCAAGTCAAATCTATTTTTACTACATCTGGTCCTACAGGAAAAGCAATGGCTCACAATTCAACTCATGCACTATAAACTGCAGCCAAGCTGAATTTTGCTACAAATTGCCTGGGAATTTCCCCAAGCCAACAGTCTTAAAGAAATGGATGATAAAATATAGAAGCGTTATTGACAGATATAACAGCAAGAATCCAATTCATATTTTAGATCACAGAAATGCACTCATGAAACATGACATGTTACCTGTAGACATTTTAGCAGAGACTGAACTAGAAATCCCATAACCATTAAAAGCTGGAGGTCAAAAAAAGGTACAGAGTTGCTGGAGGAAGGTAAGAATTCCTCAGGTTCCAGGAGGCACCAACAACGAACATCAATGGCTTCAGACAACAACGCTGTCTGGAAAGTGGGCCTGCGGCCACACAAAAGAAAAAAAAATGTCTTCTCTAGTATCTCTGTGTCTGGGAATGAACAAGGCTGTATCTTTGCCAGTTCCCTCCATCCACCCAAAAAGGAGGACTGGGTTAGGTTATAGGATTTGCCACTTTGACAGAGGTATCAACAGACAGAATACCAGCACTTAACACCTTCTAAGCATTCAATATTTCTAGAGACCACACGTTTACAATAGCATAGACTATTTCAGAAGTGACCTGCCAGCAAGGTAAATTAGCGTGTTGCCTAAAACCATTTAGAAGTTAAAACCATTTAAGAGAAAGTATTGACAAAGATGAAAAAATGTACCTCTCCTGAGGGGAGTTAAGGGGTTTAGCTTAGCAAGTCCTAAGACATAACACTGCAGAAGCATGTTCAGTTAAGTAGTTGAAGTTGCAATAACAATTACGAAGGATCTCTTTGAGATATCTTGAGCCAAAATGATCATCAGCATAACACTGAGTTAGCTGATGTAGGTCCAAATTCAAGTAAAATTAAATGGCCACAAGGCAAAAAATAACAAACAAAAGCATCCCGAGATCCACAGGACTCACAGCCCAAAGCAAATGAGTTATTAGTCTGAATCATAATTCAAGTTTTTGCAATTCCATTACATTATTGCCTATAAAACTCAAAAGCTTTTGAGTTTTAAGCTTACAAACTAGTAGAAACTCCAACTTGAAAAAGGTAGAAATGCAACTAACGGATTGAAATCAGATAACTTAAGTGTTGTTTGTAATGACCTGAGCCTCACGTAACTCACACACCTAGAGCCTGTCATAAAGCAAAAAGCCTTGGAAGATCTCCACCTGCCCTGAAAAAAATGAGACACTTATCTAATTCTGTTTTAATATTCTCATCTACAGTACTCAGTCTGTGACTCTGCTCAAAGCAGCTTGCTCTAATCCTGACTAAGGGACCCAAGCAACTGATCACCAAGTCCTGGCCTTTCTGAGGACAAGGATCTGCTTCTCTTAACCAAGGCTTCATCTGCCAAAATCAGTGTCCAATGCTCCAATTTAACTGATTCAGCATGCAATTGCCCCCCCCACACACACACACACACTCCCAAGTCACTAGAAAAACTATTCTGGTGTAGTTTGCCAAAACAAGTCCCACATTCAATCCATATGCGTTAAGATGACCTGCGTACACTCTGTATACACAAAGTGAATCTAGAACTAGGCACCGTGTTTCCAAACTTGACCAGCACCTTTCCTGCTCTCCCATACTTAGCAGGAACACCAGCTATTAAGAACTCTATCCAATCTGCAACATTGAGTACTAGAGATACTCAGCTATTTCAAACTTTCACATGCGTGAACAGCCTTCTCCCTACCTGAAAGCCTTCTACTTCTCCCTTCATCATATGACTAAATTTCACAATTATTTGAGACTATTTCCTTAAAAAAATAAAAAAAAAGCGGGGTGGGGGGGGCGCAGAAACAATTTAACTGATTATACTTTCTGAATTTCAAGGACTGATGAGTTGCTGTGATTCATACTATTTCACAACAGAATATAAACACATCTATGGATGCAGATTCACATCATGGCTACAGTTAAATTTCTATACTGTGTAAAGCAGAAAGTTACCCACTGCCGTAACAACAAAATAGCTTCTTTTAAGTTCAAAGCTTAGCAGGACCAGGACCTAAAGCTAGAAAAAGAAACATAAAAAAAAAAAAAAAAAAAAAAAAAAAAAAAAAAAAAAAAAAAGAAAGAGATTTGAAGTTTTCATGATAATTTAAGACATTTATAACCAAATATGTCCTTGATCAAATGCAGACTTAAATTCTAAAACCAAATAACATTTCACAGAAATTACTGCATGACGTGAGATGTTCTGCAATAACACTTGACGTCCAAGGTAGCTAATAAATTGCCCTGGACAAGGTTAAACAAATTACTAACACATCTTGAGATGCCACTCATAAAGCACGATTTTCTCCTACCCAAATTATTTTCCCTCATTGCTACTGCTTATTTTCTTTACTCCGCACAACAAAAATCAGCTGAAAAGTTTCATTTTTGCTTTTAGATGGTTTCACTTTCTAGTTGCCTGGAAGCAACAAAAAGTTTCTGTTTAGGTTAAAACCAATCTCGGGTAATACTTGGAAAAGAGGTCTCAGGCATGAACGTAGCTGCAATAATGCCTCTGCTAGCACTCAGCAAGATGATTATAGTGGGTTTGGGAAAATTTTTATTATCTACATACAGAAACACACGTTCAATCCCTTTAGCTGGGAGTTCCGAGGAAACCTTTACGGCTTAGCAGGAGAACAACAACAACAAAAAGAA
>KL271355.1:0-27444 GCA_000699545.1 Podiceps cristatus | reverse complement strand
AGTTATTGAACAACTTGAGCATTTTTAAGATAGCGTCTCTGTTTTTTTCCAAGATTGGACCTCTTAAGCTTTTGGTTTTGTTGGATTAAGACAAGCATTTCCCAAGAAATGTGTGTGTGGTGACTCCATCATGTTGTATAGCATAGTTCGTATCTATTCACAGCAGCTTCCAGAGGGTTTTTTTAGGTATTCAGTATGTGAAATTGTACTATTTTATTCCAGATTTCACAAGTAAGAATCAGATTATTGTAAAAGAGAGTTGGCTGATAAGTAAAGTTTTGAATTGCTTCTATGATTGTCGCAGGAGAATGTCAAAAAAATGACAATGGCTGTAATAAACCAGTTGGATGAAAAATATTAAAAGTGAAAATAGTTAACACTTCCTTTTTTGTTAACTACTTTTTTTCATGTTGTCAGAAACTCTTTTCTGGAGAACTTTTGCTGTAATGTCTCTGACTTCATAAAGTTGAAGAACATTTCAAAAACAGCACCAGTGATTTTTAGTCAGCTGGGTGGAAGGAACGACACAATCACAGTTGAGTTTCCATGGAATCAAAATTGTATATTCTAAAAAAAAAAAAAAAAAAAAAAGTGGAAAAAATATTGAATGCTATTATTAATTTTTGTTTATGTTTAAAGAAAGGAAGTTACTCATTATGGATATTTTTAAGAGAATGAACATACCTAAAAAGCCACACCTTGCTATTTATAATGTGATCTGGTTGCATTTCAGAACTGTGAAACAGTTGTCTTAAAACCAAAACTGAAATGTGCATTTAAATATTTTTTTTTTAAGTTTTAATCATTTTTAATGTGATGTCATCTTTACTTTTTATAGAGCTTTTAATATACATATGCTTTTTTGAACATTTCTGTCACTTTTTAACAATTTACTTAAAATACTATGTCTTAAAGTTCTCAAGAGTCAATCATGTCAAGTTCTTGCTGTTCTTAACATTCTAATCAGTACTTTACCAAGTTTTTTTAAGTCTTTTGCTTTACTGTGCACTCTCTGTTAGTGGTGTGACAGGGATAAAGACAGGAACAGCTGTTCTGGTTCATACCAAAGGTTTATCAAAACCAAAATCCTGTGCCTGATGAGAGGTGATGGCATGCCAAGAGAAGTGTTTTAAGGGCGTTTTTCTATGCCATGTCAAGCTGCCTTGGTGGAATTTTAGTCTATATTCTGAACCACAACAGACAGATAGTAAACCATGCTTTCTTGAAACTACCCACCCTTTTTCTTATCTACTCATTTGCTTTGGTCATAGTATAGATGCAGCATGAAACTGTTAAATGAAAGAACCTCTTGATTTATTTTTAAGTAGGGCTCTGCACATATGCAGGCAGCAAGTAGGGATTGTGCAGTTGTGTTTATATACTGTTGTTATGGCATTGCTTGTCTAGTGGCCTCTACAGTGTTTGTTACATCATCACTCTTGTGGTAACTGTTGGTGTAAAGTTAACTGTTCATCATGGGTCTGTTATAGATGCGCAGCAATGGACGTCTTCGGAATTCTTTAGGGGTCTTTTCAGCTGACCTACTAAACTTTGAGGGCTTTACATATTTTGTTTCATGAGAGAAGCTGAATTTTAAGTGCTCTATTATAGTATGTGACTATTCCACTTGGTCATTACGTGAAACAGCTTGAAGCATTTAATGGTCAAGTGTTACTAGTAGGGCAAGACCTAATCCTTTAAGACCTTTGCGCTGTAAATGTGAAAAATGACGTTTTGGTGCAAAAATTGTGGATCGGGACATGAATAAACAGGAGCAAGTGTTAAAAAGTAAGATCTTTGTCCCTGTTTTCTATTTACTCTATTGGACGATTACTGTGCCCTGTATTAAAGATGGAGAGCATTTTTCTGTTTTCATCTTGCAACTTTGTTCCTTAACTCCCCCCCCCCCCCCCCCCCTTCATTTTTTGCTCATCTCTTGCAGGTTTATTTTTCCTTCTTAGGGAAGCCTTCCCCATTTGAAAGAGTTTTAAGCATCCTTGGCACATTGCACAGATCAAGCTCAGCTCTAGGCAAGTCAGCAGGTCTTTGGACCCTGGCATAGCAACAAATAATTTGAGGAGGTTTCTAGATTTAGTTCTGTGCTTCCACCTTACAAAGGAAATATACTTGTGCCATATCAGATCACAAAAAAGCATGTTTTCTGATGAGCCCCAGTTATTAGGGAATGACAGCAGTGGCCTTTTAATTTGTTGTCATCTTCCTTCTTGTTGGCATCTGTGACATAGGTGTAGCAAAGCAATGTATATAGTGTCTGGAACTGAATTCACAGCAGAAATAATCTTAGAATAGAAGTCAGCCTGAATATAGGTCAAGTTAGTGCATAGGAAACCAACACATCTTCAGAGATATGGCTCAGAGAAGTACTGAATGCTCAAGGGTATATTTAAGGCATGAATATTGCATATTAATTCAGCGGACTGGGCAGTAAAACTGAGCTTTGTTCAGATTTCAAGTGTGTTACGCAGTACTCTAAAATAAATTGTACACTCTGTGAAGCTATGTACTCTGTTGACTCAGTGTAGATTTGTACTTCATGTAGAGAACTTAAATTGTCTAGTAGTGAAGAAAATCCTTTATTAGCCATACTGCTCTCTCCTGGAAGCCGGCCGTTGTCTTTGCAAGCAGAACACATCTATACAGTGTGAAGGAGCTCTCGGCCCATGTTATAGGAGGAAATCATGACAGGCAAACCTGTACCTTGTAGGTAAGTTGTTCTTTCCATCCCTCATGTGAATTGAGGTACAGAAGGTTCACGTGAACTGGCCATTTAGGCACAGATGAAGGTAATCAGTTTACCGCTGTTTTAAAAAATGTAAATTTTCTGTGGGAGATACTTTAGGAATTGTTTGACCTACTGATGATAGTCTTAAAAGGCTTTAGCTTGTGTGACTGTATTCAGAGCTATAGTTGGAGCAAAAATTCTGAACAGAAATGTACTAAGCAGACAGTAACACAAGTCAATGGCACAGAAGTCTTGAGTTTTGAAACGTTACTTTAATGCATATTCCTCTCTGGTTTTACAAGTAAATACAATGAGGGGGGAATTACATGTCCTTTGAAATTAGTATTCCCAAATAACCAGGAATATACTGATTGTCTCTTATTTTAATTCTTCTGTCAAGCAAAATTTACAAATGTACCAATTTCCATGCATTCATTAAATGAGTGATTTCAGACTATATCAACAATTATTTTATGAAATGGAGAAAACTAGAAATTAACTGTATAAGCAAATAACAACTTAGGTATTGGTTATTATCACTTACTGAGTTGAAAATGATAAGAATCAAAGATTATTTTCAGTAGCTGTTAAGAAATCCGTATGATTCAGAGCCAAATTACAAGCTGCTTCTACTGAAGAAGCTTCTGCTGGTGTTTTCTCTTTGTTTCCTTTACATGACAGTTGGTTATTTCTTCTATCATGTAACACCAGCAGTCATAGATAAATTTGTTCAACCATGCATATAGTGAGTAAGGTTGTAGTGTTTGAATCAAATAGAGGTCATAAACAATTTTAATTTATAATTATATTATTGTATGTATTCGGTTATGCTCAAAAAAGCAATATTTAGGTGGTTTTATAATTCATACCAGCAATAGCATCACATTATTTTCCTTCACCCTGCCAGGATGTTAAATGTAGCTTATGCTTGTCCAAGGTCTTTAACTTGTGCCTCTCACCAGTAAAATTGTGTCTGATCATGACACTTGTTTTACCACACCAGTTTAATTTCTTGTCGTAAATTGGACGCTAGGAAGTTAAGTATAGACGATGTAAGACACAAGGGATTTTCTTGTATACTCTGCCTCTGTTCTAGCCCTTGTGCTACTCAGTTGTATTTCCTCTGAGCAGTGAACAGATCGCAGTCTAGGGAATGGTGGCTGGGGAGGGATGAAGGGCCTCGCAGTGCCATTCTACTTTTATAGTGGTTGTGGTATAAGAAAAAGATCCAAAGGTATTACTGAAACAGAGTTTTTGGGGGAAAAGGTGGTATGTTTTATTAAACCAACCAATGTAACTGAAAAAAAAAAAAAAAAAAAAAAGATACTTTCAGACACATTCTTTCTTCAGGTCTGAAACAGAAGAAACAAAACCAAAAGGTGGGAAGAATTAATTCTGTGTTCATACCATCTAACTAGATAATTGGCAAAGAAAAAGTCTTTGCTCGATGGAAAATACAGAAGGCTATTGGTAAGAGAAAGTGGTCATTAGCTCTTTTGCATAACCAGAGGCTTTCATTTAGCTCCAAAGGAGGTGTAGTCAATGAGTATTTCTGGCCAATAGTCCCTTTAATAGGAATGAGTACTTTTATAGTCTTTTACCTCTTTATTTCCCCATAATTTGTGGTCATGATGCTCCATGTTCTAGTTAACACTGTCGATGCATTTTCTAGGCAGGGGGTTGTGGTGAGGGGGATTCAGCACCATTGAAACAACGCAAGGTTCTTCACTATTCTATTACTGTGGAAGTTTTAAGTCAGAGACACAGAGTGTGTGTTTGCTTGCAGGCTAATGAAATCCTAGACCTAAAACAAACAGAAGAATGATGCAGATTTCTAGTAGAGTAGAGAAGTAAGGGATCAAGAGGTTTTCTGTGGTTAAACTTTGCTTCCTCAGGTAAGATTGAGGGAAAGCTCTGATTAGTTGTTTTCTCTGTAATGGTGAAAGTATAAAAAAAATGGGCTGGAGATCAGTTATTTCTATCTCTGCACAAAATGACATTACTAGTACTTTTCATTGTACAGTTATTTTGTAATGTTCTATGGTGTGGTGCCTGCACACTACTGGAGTACTGCTTGAGGAAGCTTAAGTGGAAGCACATTTAACAGCAGTAAAATACAGGTTTTGCATTCATGTTAGTCAAAGGCCTAGCCTGTCTTATGGAAAGGTGGCCAATTTATAGAATAACTTACTGCCGTAGGAGAATAACTTGCTTTGCTCACTGGAGCTGTCAGGACTCAAGCAGTTCAGTGCCCATACATTTGCAGTTCAAACACAAGGTCAGTTCTTGTAGAAGAGGATTTGTTTAGTATAGTGTGTAAGCTTATGCTTAGTTTTACCCACACAGTCCTGTTTTTTTTCATGAAAACAAAGCAGCAAACTGCATGCATGTATTCATTTTGTTGACCTTGGATGTAAATACAGGAGGTTGATTGTATTGTGAATTTATAGATAAGCCTGTGAGAATAAATAAATACTTCTAGACATACATATATGTGTTTGCATTTTTGAAAATTGGTGTCACGAATATAATCTAGTACATTGCAAGATATATGGAAACTGCTTATCAAGACTTCCATGAGAAAAGGAATTTACTAGTAAGGATGACAAAATACAAAATTAAATGGGAAATAGACAGGAAAGATCTCTTCCCTTATTGTTCCATTCCTCATTTTAAGTTAGGTGTGCACAGGCATGTCCCTCTGCACACACTGCATGGGCAGAATGAGCTTCTTACAGGAACTTGGGAAGTCCTTTTTTTCTTTCTTTTTAACAGGTTGCTAGGCACTTCCATTGGAGTATCCACTAATAACACTCTGGAAAAATTTGCAGTAACTGAGCACATGGGTCTCTATTTCTCCTGCCTCCTCCTGTCCCCCCAAATCTTCAGGTGGTATTTATTTCCTTCATCTCCAGAAGAGAAAACAGGAGTCCTTTAAAGCAGCTACACTGCTTTGATTAGATTCCTTACACTGAGGAGCAATACTTCATGTAAACCATCGCACAGAATGCTCCTTTGCTACGTCAGGCTAATGCTGTATTGATACGCATGCGGAGAGAGTCTTCTTATGAATGTTTTTCTTCTTATGGTAAATTTTACTCTAAGCTCATGTTATGAAGGTTGCTCAAGATGATTAGTGAGAATGTAATTTTAATGGTTCTGTAGTTAAGCATATTGCCAGTCCCTCGGGGACAAAAAATAAGAAATGGAACACTGAAGCAATCACAAATTTAGAAGTGTAGGGTTTGGGATAGTTTGCAAGCTTGTAGAGTTGTTTTTTGAGTTTTATTTTACAAATATGAAAACTGGATTCCTTCTTCCCTGAGTTTAATATGGTGATTTGTAGTGAGATTCTGGAGGTAAACATTCATAGAAAAACATGAATTCTTGTAAATTTGTGGTACAATAATGTATATAAGTACTCAGTGTTTCCACTGATTCCCTGATAATCACTCGTGAGCTCATCTTCGTAACCTCTTCTCTGGAACTGGGAAATCCTTACGAAAGAGGATACCAAGTTGTGTAGAGTGGTTAAAACTTCTTTTTTTTTTTTTTTTTAACTAGCTGGGTACCTTAAGATACAGATGCCTAAATGTAGCACTATGTGACTTGCATAAGCTAACACAGAAGTATGCTATGCAGTTGAGATCTATATCCAGATTTCCAGAATCTTCTGTCACTGACATAGTCCTTCCTTTTCCTAGCAGGGTTGAGATGCTAGGATCCAAGGGATGGCTGAAATAAGATGCTGCAGCAAAGAGAAAATATATGTTCTTTTTTTCAGGTTTGTTTACATTTCTGATTCTCTCTTAACCTGACATCTCCATGTAATAGCTAAGTCTGATTGTGGACTTGCGTTGGTTCTGCAGCCAAGTATTATGCCTTTTGGACAGCTGATCAATTGCCAGTTGGCTAAAAGCCTATTTGCCTTTACCTTAAAAAGGTAAAAGGTATAAACAAAGCAAGTTACAGAAGCTATCCTACCATTACAAATGGTATATGTAGGTAGAAAAAAACACCAAACAAAAAAGCAAAGACCCCCACACACCACTCCCATCTTGCGTGAAAATGAACCCTACTTGTATGAGGACTTAGTGGACCTTTTCTAAGTGGGTAGGGATTCATAATTAAATTTTAAATTTAGTTTTTAGCTTGTAATTGCTTTTTTAAAAATTTGAAATCAACTCATATCTCTGAAGGATTCCTTTAAAAATGTTAGTTCTGGGTCATGTTTTTTCTTACTACTTAGTGCAACTTCATATAGAAAAAACAAGATAAATAGAAGAAAGTGTAATACCTCTTTTTTTAAACACGGATTTATTAATGCTAATGTGTTTTGTTGCTATGAAAACTCAGTTATCAACATTAAACATTTGTTCAGTCATTTGTTTATCAGTGGCAGTTTGTTAGTAGTTATAAGTAGAATTCCATCTGCCAGTTAAACTATATTGTAAATTGATGTAGAAATTAGCAGCTCCTGTTTTTTGGGGGTGGGGGGAGGTGTCTTTCCTAATGAATATATGAACTTAATTGCACATAAATGCATCTCTGGAAGATGGTTGAGAGGATTCTCAGGTATACTGCACACAAGTATGCCAATCAGGCGCAAACAGGCACACATTGTGATTATCTCAGTTTTCAAACCTGGAAGAGACAAGAATGTGTTGCTAAATGAGAGAGGCAGTATGTCGTGCTCACTGAGATAAAAACAGAAGCTGCCAGACACTTTGGCTTTATTCTGCAAATTCTTTGCTTCAGAACTCTCCTTTCTTTTCTTCATGCTTATTCTCCCTCACATTCTCATTCTTTCTCTTTCTCTCGTTGCTGTCTCGATCTCTCTCTTATTGTTCTCTCCCTCTTTTTCTGTCTTTGATGCACATACGTTGTCACATTTCATTGACTCTCCCCTCTTCTCTGTTCTTACACTTACGCCTAGTGGTGCTTTAGCCAGAGCTTGCAGCCTCTCAGGCGAGTTTTAGTCATGTGTGAAGCTCAGTTTGATCGAGCGCTCCTTTTCTGCCTTTTCACTCTTGCAAAAGATTAAAAGGTGGCGTCACATCGCTCCCCTGCTCTTTCCCGCAGGAGGGACTTAAAAGGGACAACAAAAACTAATCACTTTCAATAAGCGTTTTCTGCAAAAAAGGGACTTAGCTGTGCAATTTGAGGCTGGTGGTGAGGATTGGGAAGGCTAGAGGATGCTTCATACTGCTAACAAGGGAAGGAAGCCTTCAACTGAGGCAGGTAAGAAGTGCCTGAATCCGAATGTTTTATGGAGTGGCTTGGTCAGAGCGGTAGATTTTCAGCGTTTTGTAACTGAGGGGGAAGCAACTGCAGCAAGAGGCAGCATCGGTGTTGTATCAGATTCCTTTTGTTTAAGATGTAAAGTACGTGCTATAAATTGAACTGAAAATAGGTTTGTGAAGATGCTATATTCACACTGAATGATTGTTTCCCCCCCTTTTCTCTGTGTATCAAAATAAATCAGAACCGGCTTTTGTGAAAGCTGGACTTTGGTTAAGGTTAAATTCAGTGCTTAAATCTCAGTAAAAGGAAAGCTTTTGAGTCTTATAACCCTTCTGAGCTTGGCATTCTGCAATTTGGTTGCAAGAGCTGAACTAAAAATTAATTGTACTTATTTACTATTTGTTTAGTAAGGTAAAATCTAGCATTGAGTTTAGGTCTAGGTGAATATGGTTTGTTTGCCTGGCATTTCATCGGCTGAATAGCTATACCCTTTTAGATATACTGTAAAACCTATTTTGTGTTTATGTTTTGTAAATTAAGATTAAGTAGCATCCTGAATGAAATACGTGACTAAAACTCATAAACTGCATCTGTGTTTAGTAAAGCAATCACCAAATTAGAATATTGGATTTATGTCAGTTGTCAAATGGAGTTAACTCTGAAAGTGCTGTCCACAAGTGCACTTGGATGACAATAAAGGGCTTTCTGTTTAACAGTTATTGAGAGGTGCTAATTTATTAGGCAAAGCCTAAGAATTTAAGTCTCATGATAATATAAAATTATATAGCTTAAACTGTTTGAGGTTTTGGGAAACGTGCCCTTTTAATCTCTATAAAAATGTATTGAAGCTCTATGGAGATTCCAAAGGCAAAATAATTTTAATTACTTTTAAAACGTTACATGCAGATAAGTGCTTTTTATTCACAACTGGAGTATTTAGCTTGTCCTTCTGATCTTCGCTGGCTTTGGTGCCTTTTTTCTCTCCCTACATTTCTGCACTTACATTTTACAGTTGCTCACTGTATGAGCAAACTAAGACTCTAAATAGAAGGGATTCTGTGAGCAGCAGTGATGTTCTGAATTTCATTGCCATACTGAAAAGTGAACAAGCAGTCAAGGATAGTTAGACCATTATTAGGGATTTAAAGGAAAGCAAATAATATTGCAGTGATCAGAGTTATTTGTAAAAGCAGAGTACTAATTAACTGGCTCTGAAAGCAGAGCCACGAAAAGCTAACTTTATAAGCTGTCATAGAGTAAGCATTGTTTGATGGGTAGATTTTAGTGTTGCAGACCTACAAATAAGCATACTGCAGATAGAAATTAATATGTTTACTTGAGAACTTTTGTCTTTATGCAAGTTTACCCTAATGACTCAATCCCGCATGCAGACATACGAATGCGCAGTGCTGTGTACCTTGCAAAATTTAGCAGCAGTGCTTTCCGTGTACCTTTGCAGTAGTTGATTTTACAAGATAGGCAGTGACAAGCCACCACACAGCTGAATGGGATCAAGCCCCCAGGGAAGCCAAGTCTCCCATCAGTGTAAAGGGACTTCACGTGTTACTACTTTTATCTTCAGTGATAGTTAATCATATGTACTCACACTCATATAAAGGGACAGATTTTTTTCGGAGGACTTAGACAAAAGAACTTGTAATTGTTTCACTGATTTATAGTGGCCATCCTTACTTTTTAACTGTAGTTTTGCTGAACTTGTTATTGTTTATTATTTGGCATTGGAATTTCCATTACACCCCTCTTTCACCTTTCAAAGTATTTCTATACATTCTTCCAAGCTCATTTTATGCTTCAGGTCTGTTAAAGCGTATGTTGGATCAAACTGAAATTAAGAGTAACTTGTCTGACAAAAATGGAAGTTCTAGATGTAATGTGGTATTTTAAATGGTATTTTGGGACTTAAAAAAAGTACGTCTAAGTGTAAATGGTAGATGACTTTTGATATGAATTAGTCATAAAGAATTTGGTCCTCATGAAATGGCAGAAAATGAGAAGGTTGAAGATGAGCTAACTTGATCTGTTTGAGCCCAGAATGCAGGATCTGAATTGTGGAGCGATTATCTCTCCTTTTGGCATTTGCTAGCTTTGCCCTACTAGATGTTAAATGGGTGATTAATATAAATAGCGGCATTTTACTGATGTTCCAGTAGATGTTGCTGGAGAGCAAAGTAAAGATTACTTCATAGAGGAAAAGAAATGCAGCGAGATTACAAAAGCCAAAGAAAAATCCCAAGGCAAATGGTTGTAACAGGATGTTGGTAGTTTAATAATATGAGATCAATAATTTTTTACATCATCATCCTAGGTTCTGTTCAATCTGAAAATCTGAAGAGGTACATTTACTGAAGTGAAGCACATGTAGAGACAACTGCCTTTTTCAAGGTTTTTAGTTTTTACTTGCCACTTTTAACATTTTGTCACTAGAATTAACATTGTTTCACATGCATGTTTTCTCAGAGAAAGGGCTGAAAGAATATCCCTAAAAGTTTGGGGTTTTTTTTAAAATACATTCACAAAATACAAGTAATTAATTATAAATTAAGAAATCAAATGCATGCAACCTGAGAATTAGAATTCCAATTCAGTGAATTTGCTTTCCTTTGAGAACAGTAAGAGTTTACCAGATCAACACGTAACATAATTAAAAGCAAAAAATCACCCCTTTTCTTAATTTGTATGTTATTTTTTTATTTTTACTCTTTTTTTTTTTTTTTTTTTTGCTATGAACAATTGTGAGTTACCACCTTCTTATGTGCTTGAATTCTGAGAGAAATCCTAGGATGAGTCTCAGATCAATAAATTGTAGAGTAACTAATGGCCATTGCGTGGATAGGACCTCACAGTTTTCTATACTAAAACTACAGTTTTATTAATTAATCTGACAAAATGATAAGGCCTTCCCAAAGGAGTGGAGGATTCTAGTATACAGGTGTTAACTGATGCAATTTCAGGCAACCACTGACCTCTATCTGTGGGAATATTTATTTTTGGAGATGACGATCAACCGTAACTGATTTCAAATTCGAAACAGTAATGTTTGTTGTGTTGGATTTTTAATCCTGTATTTTCATGTAAAGTAGGATAAACATGCAAAACTTAGGCTAGTCATAATAAAAATGTGATTTCTATGCCTTCAGTTGGTTTCTACCTACTTGTAACTCAAATGAAAAAGGAAATCCAAAAATTAGTTGAAGACCTTTTAGAGAAGAGATTCCAGTTTTTAGAATTAAAATTACTATGTTTCACTGAATTTTATAATACATAGTAGTATGGCTTTATTTAGTTTGCTACTTACTGTGTACAAAAATTTCAGCTTCTGCTTACAGTTGGAAAAAAATGCAGATAGAAAAATGTGTGGCAGATCTCTACAGTCATCTCCCATGTTATTTGCATTGTAGATTGATTATTGTACTTTGGGTTTAGTATTTTTATGGATTTTTGCAGATGTGTGTGCCAAAATTTCTTTAATCTGACAAGCTTTAGGTTGATTGTCTGTTTCGTATACAGATTTGCTATTGCCAGTAGGGTTTTTCCTTAATATTTTGTGTCTTTAACTTATTGTTGAATTTGTGCATGCATACAGCTGTGTACTTACTAAGGTAATTCCTTAACCTTCAGAAAACTGTTTGCATACTTTGTATGTGGAAGAAGTGAAATCTTCCTGTGTTTCAGGAGTATGCTTTAGGAAACATCAGTGTTATATATATTTATTGAATAGTCACATGTAGTGTTTTGTGGTTTGGTTTGTTTTTTTTTTTCCTCTTACTTAGACATTCCTAGGGCTGTAGAGGCAATTAGCAGTCGATACTGAACATTGTGTGTCTCAGCTGGACATGGCCAAAAGTTCATGAGCATTTTTACAGTATCGTGTCATTCAGAAAAATAAGCCTGACTGTTACTAGTGAAAGAATATTACCAGAATTATGTTCTTGTACCTTCCTTACTTCAGTTTACTTTCAGACTTGTCAGTTCAATGAAATGGTATGTAATTTAGTTTAAAAGATCGTAATATGTCATCAGTTTCTAAAGAGAATTCCCTGTTGAAAACATTGGCAAATTCAGTTTAAAGGCTTATGACACAATATAGCCCAAAGGAATAAACTTTTATCTTTGTATTTCTCAGTTCTCAAAGTCATGAAGAGAAAAGCAGGCATACTTGTATAGTGGAATTCTATTTGTGAGAACTCCGTAAAAAGCTCGGAAGAGCTGAATAGGATAAATAATTCTGGCCACGATTGAGTCTAGTGCCACGGTTCTCAGTAGCAGCAATATTGTATTTCTTGTTTTTTCTATGGGTACTGATGTATGTATAAACAAACACACAAATCTGAATCTGTGTATTTCAATATAAGCCCATTTCAAATTTAAAAATACAACCTAGTCTCTCATTATTGGAATACAGAAGGAATGGATGCATAGGAGTTTGCAGTAAGTTTTTGAAGAATAAAGCTGTGATGTGTACATGGGAATATGTACTGCAGATAATAGTAACTTAATGACTTATTTGGGAAGCTTCTTTCAAATGTGTCTGTATAATTTGTTCCATCACCGTGATAGTTTCATATAAAATTTGATATAAGGTGAATAAAAGTAATTTTAAAAAATAGGATTTAGCAATGAAGTTATCTTGAGGACATCTTGGATGTATATATTTTCCTCATTTATGCTGAAGTAACTCCTGAGTAACCTGAAGTAGTGGATGTAAATTCTCTTTTAGCTGTATTGTGTAAAATATGTTTAGCTATTGGAGTTGTTTAGGCTTGCAGTTTGTGAAAGATAGAGTTCAATTGCTATCTATAGCTTATATTGATTTAGTAAACTTCAACCTGTAGCTCATAGCTGATTCCAGATCAAATAAAATTTGTATTCTGTTATGTGCAATATGATTATAACAGTGTAAAATGTTGCATTAAAAAGCTTTACCCCCCCAACCCTCCAAAGTAAAAAAAAAAAAACAAAAAAAACCAAACAAAAGTTTTTTGAAGTACAGGTAATTCTCCTAAATATGTCTGTGAGATTCCAGAGGATAAAGTCATATGAAAGTATCATGTGAATGGTCCTTCTCTATAAAACATCAGCAATATTAGAAAACCCCTTGTATATTTTCTGGGCATTTTGATATGGAATTTAATACAAAGTATTTTCAGTTGGAAAATTAAAATTTCACATGTTAATTTTGTATATATTTGTGGTAATGTTTTTTGTTATACTTGGCCACACGGGATTATCAAGTAATGGCTCATGACAATGTCGGTTATGCTTACATTGTTATGGAGGAGCATAGTCTTTTCTGTTCCCCTCGTTTCTCTTTATTATTGGATTAATGTCTATTTTAAATAGGTTTCAGTTGACAAATTCAAGTCCTTCAGCCCTTTCTGTTTGGTCTAAATGTCAAACCCAATACAGGCTTTTGTACAGTTTTTTCCCTGACAGCAAAATGGAGACAAGGAAGCTGATGCAAGATGTTGTCATTTGGTGGGGGGAAGAAGTGTTGATACTGAGTTGTGAGAGACTTTCTTCTCTCCATACATACAATAATGACTATTTACTGATAACTAGTAGCTTCTGGTTTGGTCACGCTCCCTTCCTGGCATGTATTCATGCTTAAATGAAACCTGGATTTTCAATATTTATATTGATATTCATACTTATAGCTTAATACTATACATAACAGATAAAGACAACTATGGTGTGTTTAGGTTGGAAGGACATAGAGAGAAAAGGAAAAAAATAGCAAGAGATTCTTCATGTCTAGAAAAGACAGGAAAGAATATGTTTTTAAGAACAATTTGTGATTAAAAACTATAACATCAAATACTGCATACAGATTTCTCTAAAGTCATTCTGTTGTGACATTGCTCTAGTATGTGTACATGTACATAAATAATGTATATGTGCTATACATATATACATACAGTCTCTAGAGGTCAGTAGAATGTAAGGAATGGGCAGGTGTTCTGTTTTCTAATATGAGACTTGGAGATGTAGCATGTCAGTTGTTGCTACCTAGAAAAGATGGATATGTTTCTAATGAAATTTGGAAGTGAAGTAATTAATCAGAGTTAACAAAGAGCTGAATGAGAGAGAATCATGTCTGTCTTGTTGTGGAAATGAGTGTAAATTATTTGTTTTGGGCAAATTCCTGATAAATGCTTATTTACGTTCTAAGAAACTTGACAGAAATCCAAACCATGATTGTTGTATTACAGTTCATTATATTGCATCTCCTTACTACCTTTTTTTGAGAGGATTTTTAGAATGACTGAAAAAAAGAAAATGGTCTTTTGAGACAGCACATGTCGAGTGCTTAGCAAATCCGGACTACAGTGCAAGTAACACATTTTCATGTTTACCCAGTTACCCTTGGCCAGCCTTAACAAATTAATTGTTTTATCCTTGTTCACCACCTTCCAAAATGAAATCTTATGAATGAACTGATCACTTATGCTTGAAGGTTCTGTTTTCTTTTAAAAAACTGTTTTGATACTTTCTTATTACAAGCTGCAAGCTTGTTTTGGTTTTTTTTTTTTGTTGTGGTGGTGGTGGTTGTTATTGTTTTTAATATTCCGTGGCTTGATTGTGTTTTGTTTTGTTTTCTGGGAAACTAAGCAGATGTTAGAGCTTTTATCTATGAAGGAGTTGATTTGAATTCTAATTTATACTGCAAGTCAAATGGAGTTTTGTGTTTCTAGTGATGTTTTATAGATCTAACATCAAAATTTAAACCAATATAATTCTGTGCTCAATAGCTGAGAAAGGTAGGAAACAGTATTATAGATCAAGTGTGAGTTAACACTGATATGGTTTCTTCAAGGAGATCTGCATTAGAGCAGGTAAGCAGGGTGTTTAATTTGTTGTTTTTTTCATGATCATTGTGGTTTGGGTGCAGAATTTTCAATTATATATTAAAAAAATCAACTTTGTTCTGAACAATGAAAGTATGAGAGTTAGCTGCATGAGAAAGGAGATGTTACAATAGATTTACTGATTCTGGAACATACGCAAGTACATTGTTTTATGTTTCCATTCTTTCTGGAGGAGAATGATAAACTGGTTCATTACATTATAGAACTGATTTTTTTTAGTCAGTATCAGACCAAAAAGGTACTGGAATCTTAAGTCCACTGTAGTGAATACAGAGATAATAAGCGTTATCAATCTGATGGCATTCTGCTAGCAACAATTCAATTGTGTTAATTCATAGAGGGGATTCCATGATGGGATTCCATGATGGCACCTCCTGGGCAAGTTTGGTTTCAGTATTGTCTAGATTGTGGCTTTTTATTTCCTTATTTTTACTATCATCACTTTTCCCCTCATGTTTGAAGAAACATCTGAAAAGAAAACAAAACACTTCTAAAACTTACTCATACTTGCCGAGCATCAATTCACCAACCACTGATCAAATATTTTTCACCTTTAGTCCAAAAGACATACTTGCATGGGAAAGGGTACTAATGTAGCTTTAGCACTGCCTTTACACCACTGTTATCTTTGCAGATGCTTGCGGTTGCTACCTAACCATACTGCCTAAACTCAAAAAAACTCTGATTCTAGAGTCAGGCTGTGTTACAGTGGCACATAAGTATTGTTATATAAACAAGCCATTAGAAGTTATTGGTTTGTGTGCTGTCTTGTTTTCTCTTCAAAGAGGCTGTGTGGCATTTGATAACTAGAACATGAACAGAAGAAAGATATGTTTTGTGTAAAATTATTGATAGGACAATTCCCATCCTAGAATTACATAAGGCATCAATTCCCTTTTTACTTGGCTTCTAGTTATTTCTATTAGTTTGCCTGGAAGGTATACTTCAGAAATCTGTATGGTGTCCCTAGATACTCTGGAAGGCATCTTTCAAAATAGTGTATGGAACTTTTTTAATAGTGAGCTAAACATAGTTAATTGTTGCAGGAATGGTTCTGTTTTTCTTCCCCTGCTGTTCTTTGAGTGTACTTAAAACTTTCTTTATGCATTAGAGGTGACAAAGCAAAGATGTGGAAATGCAGCTCAAACTTAAGCGTATCTACTTTTGGAGGAGCAGAAACACTGTCAACTCTAAATTTTCATTAAATGTATACTTTTAACATAAACTGTGGAGGTAATGAAAGAGATACTTACGTTCATTATGAGCATGTTCTAATAAATAGTGAATATGCATGGTCCTTTTTGAAGTCTAGTGGCTCTCCACGTAAGTAGTTTGAAGATCAGCGTAGTCCTGGTATGTGAAGATGCAGTATCTAAATATATGAAAACATCTCCTCAGAAAGGAAGATTGGAAAATGTGTCTGCATGAAAGAGGTCTAGGTGCAATGCCGCTGCACAGCTGAATGTAACTGTTTCTCATTCTCAGTTGCTTGGGATCCTAGCGACAGTCATGCTGAGAAGGGATGCTGCTGAGAAGGCAGGAGACTTCTGGAAAAGCCCATTTTCAGTCTGTTGCAGAGAAACATATAGTCAATTTGGT
The DNA here is from genome assembly GCA_000699545.1 of Podiceps cristatus. Lineage (NCBI taxonomy): Eukaryota > Metazoa > Chordata > Aves > Podicipediformes > Podicipedidae > Podiceps > Podiceps cristatus. The sequence continues at coordinate 10,971 of KL271355.1, read as the reverse complement.
GTTAAACCCTGGCATTCCTATTTGTGCCTCCTAACTATTTTTCAGGGAGCTGGCAAGGTGTTTTAGTGAGGTAGTGAGCTCCCACTCAAAGGAGAACCTCACTGAAGTATGGGGCAAGATGACATTTTTCGAAAGAAAGCTAGGCTGAACTCCTTTTTCCCTTGGGCACTCTGCTGGATTCTGACAGAGGAACTTAACTGGGCAACTAATATCTGGAGAACCACTGTCTTGGAGAATACACGCTTGTTTTCTTTCCTATGCACAAAGAAACTAGTATGGTCCCTCAGAATTCTATGTTGTGGTCTTTACTACAGAGTTACTTCATGTGTTGGAATGATTGTTGAAGAGCCTGATCTCACAGTTTATCTATATAACACTGAAGACCAACTGGACTTGATATAAGCAAGAGAAATATTACCTCTGTGAACGGATATTTATGAAAGTTCAAAAATGTGACAGTTGTCAGAGCTATTGAAAACAAATGGTGAGGAATCAGGTTCCTCAGTTTCAAATTACTACGGACTTTTTGTTTTAGTTGTTTTATGTCTGTATATTTTATTTTGCTTACCTGTTGTTGTGTTTGTGTGATTATGAGCTCTCAGGCACAAAGTTACTAGTAAACAAAATACTGTAACAGCAGTGGTCTATGTTTTTAGATACAGTGGCTCATCTGCCTCACTGAGAATTGTATGAATGTTTGTAGGGGCAAAACTGAGTCTCAGAATTATCACTTCTAAAAAGTACATGCATTTTCATTGGGATTTTTTTCCCTATCAGAAATGTAAACAAAAGAATAGTGGGAAGTGGGTTTTTTAGATCCAGCAGCACTTATGGTGGGTATTTAAGTGAGACACAGTTTTGTTTTTGGGAATATAAGGTGTGGCTTGGGTCTTATGTGGACTGTTCCTTATGTCCCCAGTCAGTTACACAAGAGAATGGGGAATAACTGGACACAGCAAAAATATAGATAATAAGATTCTCTCTTAAAAGGACCTAAGGAAATATTCAGCACATTCACCTTTCAAAAGTATATCAAATGGTATTTTTAAAGAACAGTTAAGGTAACAGTGGATGGAGTAAGTATGTATTTTACACCTTACACTTTCAAGGAATGCTATTGGAGAATGATATGTTCTTTTGAATCTGCAGTCTAGTAGACAATCCATTTATAGGTAGTCATAATATTAATAAATTGTGTGATTATCTATGGGTAGAACTTGATTTCATGACTGGTCTCTTCTAGTTCTGTGTTCATTTTTATTTCTTTGTGACAAGAGGTGTTTGCTTAGAAAACAGGACAAGAGTGCTTGTCTTCTAAAACAAACACCACAGAACTCAGAGAATTATGTGCAAACTTGAGTAACCATGACATTTGGATGTAAAGAAATCTGAAATGACAGTAATAACCAGGATCACTGTAAAATTACAAATTATTTCAATTTAAGTGGTTTCATTTTTCTACACACATTTTAAAGTCTGTCACCATAAGCTGCTGACTTAATCTCAAATGCATTCTGCAGTCTTGACAGTTGTTGTGGATTTGTTAATACTAAATCAGTAATTGTTGGCTTTGAAGAGGGACCCAGCATCTCCAGCAAGAGCTTATTAAACTGTAAAATATGGATTGCCTTTACCCCATGGCCTCTGAATCTTATTACCATCCTATTAGAGAGTGTGGGATTTTAGTAATTCTGTTGTTTCCAGTGGGCAGCGAGTACAATGGGGTTAATGCAATTCATCTCCTGTAATAGCGTAACAGTGAATCCTTTATCATTCAATGGGACTCTTTTGCTTAAAGCAGGGAGAGTGGCTTCAACTAGACCCACACCCCCCAAAAATGCCCCAAAAGCCCCTTGAGATTTCCTTTGTTACCTCCACTTTGTAAACAGAACAGAAATGACTAAGTTGATAAATAACCAAGTGCCAAGTAGGCTATAGTCTAGGAGGGTTTTCAATTGCTATCAGTATGCCAAGAGGTATATTGAAATACCTCTTCAGTCAAGATCATTATATTTTTAATTATTTATTTACATTGATACTATAATATTCTGATTAGTTTCCAAAAACATGAAAGCACCTTATTCCTTTCCTCATAAATGTACAGAGTAAAAAGTGTGAACCAAAATGTAAAGCAAACGAGGAAAACAGTACTATAAGTGGTAAGAGTGAAACTTTCGTACGTGGAATGGGACTTGTTTATTTTAATCTGTATTAACTGCCTCCAGTGATGGTATGTCTTACTAGAGGAATGATTTCATAAAAGTTGACAGTAGAAAGGAATGTAAAGCATTAATAATTATTAGGTGGGGGTAGAAAAAGTCATACATAGAGAGGTCCTGTCTGCCTTCAGTAGTGAATGAGGCCAGTATGTAACTTTTTCAGCACCTGGTATGATTTTTTTCTTTTAAGTGTTTGATGGCGATTTATTTGACAACTGAATTCCAAATGCTAGAGGCAACTTACTTCTGATTTCAGAACAGGATCAAAAAAGGGAAGATTTCAAACAGATACTGCAAGATAAGTTGAGAGGGACTTGATCGTGTAACTTTTCAGGTAAACAGTATCTGAGATACTGATGTGTATACCATATTGAGTTGGGATTAGTTTCATTCATGAAATGTTTTTAGCTAATATTTTTCTTAAATAAAGACAAAAGGGATTATTTTTCAAGGCAGTTACTTTACCATTATTTATTTATGTATTTAAGAAATTAGAAGAGACTTGCAAGGATTGGAGTCTTCATTAACTAGTTTTTCTTCAGTGTTTGTGCTTGTTTCTAATGTAGTGTTGCCTAAAAAACACAACAGTTCACTTGATTACGAATAGCTAGGATCTTGCATGTGAGTAGTAAGAAGGGCTAGAGAAGGATCTGATAGAAGAGAAATAGACTACTCATAGCACAATCAATAATAGTCATGTGAGTAGATTTTTGTGACCTACCTGTATTTATGTCTCCTGCATGTTTGATAACAGAACCCAAGAAAGCAAAAGGGAGAGATCTTTACAGAAGTGCTAGAGATTGAGTGCCCTACAAATATTAGTTTACTTTTGCAGTATTCCCCTGGTTAAGTTTGTGGGGCCTTGCAGTTGTTACACACGCATGCTTTCTCTCATGTGGACAAGGCACTTAGCTCTGTTTTCTGTTACTGGTAATACTGGGTCTTGGAGAAAAGGGATTGGGTTGCTCCTTGTCTTTCTGCATTCATCACTTCCCAGAATGGAATGTGACAATTGCTCGTCCTTCCTATGAATGTTGGAAAGAGCCTGAATTCATATGCTGTAAGAATTGCACCTAGATAAAGAGCTCACTTAAAATAATAAAATCAGGAAACAGTAGCCCAGTTTCTTCACTGTGGAATAGATAGGTTGTCTTCTCTTTTACAAGAAGTGGAACTTAAATGTTTTACAGTATGTTATGCAAGTAGGTCACTGTTTTAGCTGGAACCAAATCAACTGGTATGTCAGCAAACTATTTTCCCTGCTGAAACCACCCTCTTCTTGATTTACTTTTGAGTCCGTATGTCTCAGTAGGTCAAACTCTAGCTGTGTTAAGTGCTGAACAAATATGTGGGAAGGTATCATCCATGCTAATCTTCTTATAATCTACTTACATAATGATGTAGTATCTGAATATTTTAAGGGTTTTGTTCTTGCTTACAAGCAATTTGAAATAAAAGGCGACTAACAGAGGTGTGCTTACTTTAGAAAATGACTTTGTTTTACTAAATCTCAGAATTAGTCTTTGTTCTAATCAGTAGGACCTAGATGAAAATAATGGAATGAGGACTATATATTTCATTTCTTTATTTGAATTTTGTAATAATTTCAGAATTTTGCTACATGCTTTCAGAACATACTTAGTAAAACAAAAATTGAGTAAGTAGCACTACTGATACAGTTCCTAATTCATTTCTATACTTATAGAATCATGGAATAGTTTTGATTGGAAGGGACCTTGAAAGGTCATCTAGTCCATCCCCCTGCAATGAGCAGGGACACCTTCAACTAGATCAGGTTGCTCTGACCTTCATCCAGCCTGACCTTGAATTTTTCCAGGGATGGGACAAGTATACAATTGATGGCAGTCAATAAACAAGGTTTTGGCAATACAGGTGTTGCTCAAAAAATTCATTTTAATGATAAGATTGTATCAAAAAACCTTTTTACAGGACTTCTGCTCACACTTTTGTGTGAATGAAGGAGGTGTGCGTGATGACCATCACAAGAGTAAGGAGGGTTTGATACTGCATTGTGCAGGTGCAAAGCGTAGTGCATCCACAAGAGAATAAGTGGAATGAGATATGACTGTTTGAAGACTAAATTTTTTCAGGGTTATAATGACCAGTAAATACATGAATCATCTAACTGCTGTCTCCCTTTAGCTTTACTCCATTTGGTTAATGCTATTTTGTGTATCTAACAGTGTGATTCAGCCTCTAGTCTACTGATACTTTACAAATGAGCACAATGCAGTTTGATTACTTCCTACAATACGACCAAGTTTTAATTCGAAACCCTTATTTTATTCTGGATTGTGTTTTGTACTGCTATGGCCTTTTTAACAGGAGGCTTATCATTACACCTTTTTTTGTTTTAAACCTATACTACTATGTTTTTGTTTATATACTTCTAAACTGCTGATTTAGAATGTACTATAAACTGGAAAGTGCTGGCATGGATTTGTGTTTCTGGGTGTTTGTAGGTATTTTTGAACGTGGGTTTTATTTTCATTTAAATATATTGAGATTAAACTTGTTTTAAAGCTTTTTTTAGAAAAAAAATACATAGTCTTATTTTGCTTTTTGCATTGGAAAGCTGACCTTGTACATTAAGTACTAACATTAATCTGCCATCAAGATCATAGTTTGACATATGCCAGAGAGGTGGAGGGGGAAACAACAACCAAATAAAATGTTTGTGCCAAAGAGCTGCATTTTACATTGACAAACAACATTGTTCTCTTAGCCCAAATGTAATTATAAGAGAGCTGAACTTAATAAAGCATGCAGTATTTTCATTTTAATCTGTAAAACAAAAATGCAGTGCTTAGGGGAAACACTCTGGGAAGGTATAAGTAGTTAAACAGAAAGGTAAAGAATTGCATAGTCGTGAATGAAATAACTTACATACAGGTTTAGTGGTCAGCTGTTAAACCCTGGGCTAATAATTTAGGAAAAAGGTTGCAGTCTATTTTCTATAATGTAGTAAAGTAAGATAGTGTATCTAACTGTTGAAGATCATTTTTTCTAGTTAGTAATTGTTCTTTTTTAATTGAAATTTGATAGCCTCTAGACTCGGGAACACTTTTATTTTACTTGAGTTCATCTCAAAAGTAAGATTGAAGTCTAGTCCTTTTAAAGCATAATAAATTTTGACTGTCAGAAAGACATTTCTACAGCTAACAATTTTTCTGTACACTTCTGTTACTAAATGGTTCTTTATTTCAAATGACAAAAAATGTATTTCCAACTATGGTTTCAGTTGTATGGGTTTGAATGAAGAATTGACAACTAAAATGCATTAATGCTATGCACAAAAGACTATAACTTGCAGCATCCATTTATACTTAAAGAGCTACATTATGCCCTTTTGTGTGTACTTGACTGAGTAATTTTGTCTGCATAGGACATTTAACCTAAGCAAGATGATCTGTTGTTGTTGGGATCACAGGTTTTGTCTTGGTCACGTCTGAAATCACTTCCTTAGAAGAACTAAGGGAAGGATAGAACCTTGTTATAGGAAAGAAACATAACCTGAAATGTTGAGCTTAATATCTAAAAATAAGTGTAAATTATTTCTTTCATGCAATTTTCTGATACTGGTTTACCACATGGGGGAAAAGCCAAGCAGCTAATTGAGTCTGGATTAGCTTTGTTCTATCTGTAATCCAGCAGACATTTCTGTTGTTTTTCACAAAATGTCTGCTAAGCAAATGTCAGGAGGCCTGGCAGTTTGAAAGGTGTCATTCTCCTGTCTCCCACCCCTCCATTGTTTTAAACAGCAGGAACTGCAGTTTCAAATTGATCAGTTGAAGAGTCCATCCTGGAAAGTTCGAGAGAGATCTCCTTCCGGGAATGTTTCTTTGAAATGCATATGTTTTGAGGGCAGAAAATAACCCATCCATCTATAATTCTAGTATTAGATAAGAAGTGGTGATCAGTTCTTCAGATTATTTTTTCCCTGTGTTGGTGACCAGTTAAGAATCCTTTCACAGTGATGTGCAAATTGTACCCCTGCTGATTTCAAGTTAGCTGAGCAGTGCGGTTGGACCTTTAGATAATTAAGGCTGGCATGGCAAACAACAACAGTGTCTGTTCATGTTTTTCCATGTCGAACGCCAGTAATTTTCAACATGATATCACATTTTTCATTATGGGAACTTTAGCATTGTTGCCTTTAATAACCATACTTATCCCAAGTGCAACTTGTTACATTTCTTGCTAAAATGTTCTCACAGGCTCGCGTAAGCCGTGACCCTTTTTCAGCCTCAGTAGTGGAACTGGTATTATTTATGATGATCTGAATTAATTTAATTTTGTGAAATGCAGTGTCATTTTTGCAAAGAATGCTTTCTATGAAATCTTGGCATTGTATTTCAAACCTGTACTAAACTGGAGGTTTTGTGAAATGTGTTTGCAACACCTGTATATCAAACTAGAGCTAGCCAGGTATCAATAATTTTGTGCAGTGGCACATGTGGAGTTTTTAAATATCTATTCCTTCCCTGCCTTCCGGTGGAAAAGGAACCTTTCATCTACATTAACAAAGAACCTGCCTGTATCAGAATATCTGCTTTTTGAATTAAAACATTCAGTTTAATTTGTGAATGAATTTGTACCCCGGTACATCTGGCATTTGTGAGAGACACAAGCGACACTGATGCAAGTATCTCATTCAAATTGAAGATTTGAATATCATTCTAGACACTTCCAACTCTGTAGAAGCCAGGCATTGGATATGGCTTTTACACACTTGATGCCAACATTCTGACCATCAGAATGAAGGAAGTTGAAGAGTCACTGTTGGCCACCCTGCCCCTGCTATAATATTTCTCCTTGCTCCTTCAAAATATATCTTAAGCAGAAGTGCTGTTGCGACTAATACATCATTGTAAAGTAATATTCCAATATGTTCCATGTACTTCCTTAAAAAAATGTCAGCATAAGTTTGTTAACCACTTAAAATTATTCTGTGTGTATAATAAGAGTGGTACATACAAATTAGAACAGATTTATAAAATAAGAATTGAGGGAATTGGCATTTTCCTTTCATGTTGAAGTCCGCTAATTCAGACTTGCTCAGCACTATATGGAGTTAAATCCCTCATTTGGTGTTTGCAATGTAGCATTTTCATTCTTCATTGACGTGTCAAGTGCATCTTTCAACTAGTACAGAATTAGCTTGTCTTTTTGTGTGTATAGGCACTGGGATGATATATAGTCTAGTTCCCCCTCTGTCCTGTTTGCTGACTACAAAAGAGCATAATGTATCAGGGGCCAGTTTTGCTACCATAAAAAAAGAAAACCTGCAGTTGTACTGGCACTGCAGTAAATTTGAAAGGCTGGTGCTCTCCGTTTATGTCTTTACCTGCATGTTTTAGTCATAGTTTCTTCTGGGGTATGTTGTCACTGGTGTCTGTATGGCAGTTGGCCTTCAGGAGATGCTCCCATACTTCATTGGCTTTTTACAGAAAGGCTAGTTTAAAAGTTCAGAGCAGTACTGCAGTCACTGCAGCACATTTCATTTGTATTGCTACCAGTTTTTGTGTGATTGTGTTGTGTAATAGATCACTGATAGAATGCGGATAAAAGGTGTATCTAGTCTCCTTGACACAGTTTAGGGAAGGGGAGGGGGAAAAAAAAAAAAAAAAAAAAAAAAAAAAAAAAAAGATACTTTTCCCTTTCTGTCTTATTTTGATAGTTCCCGTGTGAAAGTTTTGGGAAGGGGGGGGGGAAAAAAAAAAAAAAAAAAAAAAAGAAAAGAAAATGAACAAACCCCAAAGATGGGTATTGTTATGCTGGGCAGCAGAACTACAGGCTTCTGCATGGTGTTGTGATTGTAGAAAAAAAGCTTCATTGCATGTCTGAATCTAAGATCTAAAGGGATCTGAAGAACTCCAGATTTTTTTTTTTCTCTCAAACTTTGTTTTCATGTCGGTTGTTTTTCTTTCCTCCAATGCTTTGGCAACACTTTTCACGCGTATCCAGGCTACTAACTGTAGGACCTTGCTTTTTATGTGTAAGTAAAGTGGATTTCGCCTTGAAATAGTAAACTCATTAGCTATTTTGTTTGTCTGTTTATAAAAGTGTATGCTTCTAAGTTTTTTTTTTTTATTCAACTTCTTTAACATCAAATTAGCAAAAATAAAAGGTATATTAAAATAATTAGAAAGAGTGAGTTCTTGCTTTTACGTGAGCTCAATTTTCTCCTGTGTTAAGTCTCCCGAGATCTGTAGACAGTCAGTGCCAAGATAACATTGGCACCATTTTCTTATTGCCATGGTGATCTTCAGCTCTGCTGAATACTCAAGGGAGACTATGGTATTTTAAAGCAAGTCGAATTTTGGTAATTAAAAAGGCTGGAAGGAATAATCTTTCTAAATTTTGCCAGCTTGGGTAAATAAGGATAATGAATTATGTCTGAATAGGAAAGTTATTAGTCTGCTTTACTTGATTAGTACAAAATAATAGGCAAAAAGACTCTGAGAGTCCGGGGAGAGGGGGGGGCAGGTAGTATCTCCAGTGTACCATCAGTGTTCGGAGTCTCTGAACTGACATCTTCAGAAATTTTCCCCACAAGAGCGCCGGGGAGCAGCTGTGGCAGCCTGCATAGAGACAACGCTCCCCTTTGTTGGAGGGTGACTGGCGAGAGGGCTGCCGCCCTGCTCCTCTTGTCTGTCGTCTGCACCAGGAATTAAAGACAGGAATGCATTCCGGAAGATTTTCCAATTAAGTCTGTTGCTTGAAAGTTGGACTTGTCCTTTGTATGCAGTTTCATTGAATACAAATTTTACACATTACTGAAGGCAGTGAATTTTCCAGACTTTCCGTCGTTTTCACTGCGGTGGCCTAGTTTTTAGCTTTGTGCAGTTATAGCATGAGTCAGCACTTCGGATTGTTTTATGATATTCTCAGATTTTCCTTTCACTTTGGTTGCTTCTGTTTTTTGGGTTTTTTGGGGTTTTTTTGTTGTTGTTGTTTTTTTTTTTTTTTTCCTTCAGAGGGGGTGGGGGGGGCCTTATCTTTTATGACCTTGTCAAGCATACTAGTCAGTGCACAAAGGCAGTGTAAAGCATGCTGACAGAAAGGATAGCAAGACACCTGCTATGCTAATATGTTTTGGTTTTGCAGTTTGTGATGGTTTTTGTTTTGTTTGTTTGGGTTTTCTTAAATGTTATGAAATCTTTGTACTCAGATGAATTCAATCTGTTATTTCAGGTCAAATTTAGCCCTTCAACTATAGTAGCTATTTTTGCAAAGCTGTGTATTGTCTTTGACATTTGTGTAAAGTATGCTTTTGGCAAACAAATAAGAATTTAAAATGAAACTTAAATTGTTTTGTGTTAAACTTTTGGATATTTTGTCAAAAAATACAAATGATTTGTCAGTTCTTTTTATCTGCCTCTATCCATATATGCTTGCTCATTGTTATCTCTCATAAGTTACTTTTTAATGCTGTTTGTGATTTGGGGGTGGGGAGCATTTTTAGGTATTTCTTTCATAATGCATGAAATTTAAGTTTGTTAGGTTGCAAAGTAGAAAAAGAAAGCCGGATTCTCCTTCAGTGTATGGTTTAATCATGTCACATTTGAAAGACCCTCATTATGCTTATTAAGTGTTAAAAGATATTTTGGTCTATTTTGTATGTTAAAACCCAATTTCCTTATCAGGCTAGATTTTAAGGCCTGTTGAAGTGGAGCTCCCACAGCCCTTGTGACTTCAGAAACTTATAAATGTGGTTACTTCAAAACGGACCAGTGTGCGTACCATACCTAAAAACCTTCAGGTGATCTTAACCAGTGGTGCACACTGAGTCTCTAGAAGGAGGTTTCTCTTTTGAGCGTGTGAAGCAGGGAACATAGAGCCATGTCTTAGCAAGTCATTGCTGGGACCAGTCTCTGGGATAACTCGTGTCTCTTCTCTCTGAAGTTCCATATTGATACTGTGAGATAGATTGTGAATTGGAAAGGTTTGCAATTAAACAGGAAATTTGTGTCAAATGGGTTCATGGATATTCACCTTTTTTCCTTTTTTTATGTGTCAATAAAAACAACTGTATTCAGGGGACAGACTATTGCTTCCTTGGGCTATCTTCATATGGAGCTATGGAACAGCATTGCTACTGTGGAAGCAAAGGTTTGGCAGCTTTGCATGCTCTCCAACACAGTCAGCTAATGAAGAAAAATACTGCCTTTCTGGGGGAAATACAAAGCAGGTGTTGTGCGTGTGTACATACACCCACCCTTTATCCCCCAGTTCGTCTGTAATCCTCTTGATTCACATTGGATGCTATTGCCTGACCCTGTTCTGTGCCAATGTGTGTAACAACACAATTTCACTTTTGGAGAGGTAGGTGGATTTGGACAGCTCTGTATCAATTCCTGAGGACACAGAGTAACTTTCCCCAAATGGTTCAGTCTCTAATTAGTGGGCACAGAGCCTTGCCAAGAAATGTATTTCTGGCAGAGCTCCACTTTCACTGGGTGGGTCAGGATTTTCCTGATTATTTTTACTGTACTTCATATGTGATTGACTTTGTTCAACTGGATGTAATCCTCTAGTTTGTTTGTTTTGTTTTGTATTAGTGTAAGTGAAATTAATCTTTGGTGGGGTAATCTTTTCAGATTTTTCTGTTTGTGTGTTCTTTTTTTTTCTTTTTTAAACATGTTTTAAAGTATTTTAATGAAAGTAGCCATTTAGGTAGCTTAGAAGCATGCTAGCTTCTCTAGTTAATTGTATATATATATATATA
>KL271354.1:15367-29828 GCA_000699545.1 Podiceps cristatus | reverse complement strand
AATGAAGAGCGACGGACACCACGTACTTTGGAGAGACAGAGTAGACTGAACGACCCCATGATAAATAACATGACCTCCACCACGGTGTTAAAATACTGTCCCTTTTCCCTGCTGGGGTATCCCTTTGTGCTGGGCAAACTCATCCACGCAAAGTCAGTTAATTTATGAGACCAAAAGATGCGGTCGCGGAGTGGCCATGGGAACTCCGAAGTTCACCCATTAACCACAACCAAAAGCCAGCTCGGAAGCGGTGACTGTAAACCACTACGTTCCCGCAAACCACCAGGCCGCCGTGCCCCGGCGCGCAGCGAGCCCGCGGCAGCGCTGCCCCAGGACTCCCACACGATCAGATAGGGCTTCTTTTAATATTTCACTTTTTTTTTTTTTTTTTTTTTTTTTTTTTTTTGCCCCCCCCCCCCTTTTTTTTTTTTTTTTTTTTTAGCTCAGACCTGACCCATGCATTAGAAAAGCCCGGGGATGTCACTGAAAGGACACGCACAGATAAAAGGCAGTGCTGACACTGTAATATCTCTGAGTTATTCCTATAGCACTCCGAGTTTAAAAGAAACATCTGTTAGCAAGGTATTTGGACTATGAATCCATCAAAATTTGTGAAATATTGCTATCGCCATTTCAAATGTATCACACTGTGTGTTATTCTTAACAAGGAAAAACAATTTTTGGAGTAGCTGCTGTGCAACTTTTTAAAGTTAAATAACATTTTCATTGAAAATACTCCAGTCTATAAACAAAGTTTACGCAAGGGCCTGTATAGCACTGCTCTGAAAACAGACCTCTGGATTTGGAAAAGCAACTCGCTCCCCCTTTGCGGGAGCAGCAGCGATACTTTACGCTCTTTGTCTGAAGACCTCACTCGGATTTTGTTAGGATCAGAGGGCGGCCGTGTTTGAAATGTTTGTCACTGAGGAATTCAGTCCCACGGCATCCAGTGCCGGCTCTCGTAAGCCGTCCCGTTAAACCGAGATCCAAAAAGTCGCTTATGTAATGCTGGTTAAACACGCCGCTGTGCGAGGAGGTGGCCAGCTGGGGACAGAAAGCCGGTGGAGAGCAGTGTGGTTTAGGCTCTTGTAGGAGGCAATAGTGTATTTGAGTAGCTTATTGGTTACTAAGAAGTGTTAGTCATGGGGAAAGCTGTAGTATTTATTCCGTAAAATGTAAATACATAACCCAAACCACAAAGGAATAACTGTGGATGGAAATAGTGTAGCATCTACTGAGGGAGCTGAAATGCATTTCTACAGAAGCTGTATTTCCTTAGCCCCGTAGAGAGTAATTCACCTTGAACGTAGCTTCTGCTCAAGCCCGTGGAGTTACACATAGGCTGAATTCGGTCCAGACACGCTAAACAACCGAGTGTGTTATATATTCCAACCAAAAAAGCGAATGCCAAAATGGAGCTAAAAATACAAACGTGGAAGGTTTGAAAAGCAAACACTGCTTAATTCCGCGGTAGATACAACATTGTGTGTTTTAAAGACCTGGCACATCAAAAATGGAGAACATTACGCCTACGCTCAACACACGACACACCTCCCCCCGCATCGCATCTCGCGTGGGCGGGAGGGGGGCTTGCTGTGGTTCTTGCCTGTGATCCCATCCCAGCCGTAGCTGGGGTTCTGCTGCCAGTTTTTTTTTCCTCTCTGACTTCCATGACAAACCTTCTGGGGATCTCTGCAGCCGGACAGTGAGACCATTGGCCTCCTCTGGAAGGTAAGCGCCAGGTGATTGGGGACGTCACCCTGCAAAGAATGGCCAGACAAAGAGGTGATTTGTGAGTGCGCAGACCTTGACGGTGACAGAAGACTTGCTTTGTCGGTGGCAGCGAGAAGCCCAGGAGCTGGCAGGTCTCCCACAGCCTGGGTGCCCAGCTCTGCTGGCAGAGGTCACCGGCCCAGGGGCAATTATTCGCTCTCTTTTATTTCAACCCGGTAATCGTGGATTTGCCCAGATGTGTTCCTGATAAAACCCCAACCACTAACATTTGGCCCGTTCCCAGGCTTCGTGTCCCCGGGACCTACCAGCGGGCTCTGCAGGTCGATGGTCAGCACCTCTAGAAATTAGGCCGGCTCTGTTTACAAGGCAAACTTTTCCCCTAATGGCAGCATTTCAGGAGATGCCTCTGGACTCGGGCAGAGGGAGATCTTCCCAAACCAGTTCTTGCATCTTCTGTTATTTTTAGAGCAGCTGCACCTTTTGGGCTCCAAAGTTTGCAAACAACCTGCCTTGGGAAAAAAAACTCGTCTCTCCAGATTTGTGCTTGAGCAGAAACAAGCCTAAAACCATAAATAAATAAATAAAGTCATATGTCGGAGATGTTTTAATGACATGAATTACAGGAGGAGATGCCCATAAGTGTGCTAAGATCAATTCCCTCCTACCCTTTCCTTTCAACTGCCTAAGCTTGTCAATTAAAACAAAGGGAACTGAGCAAACAACTCCAAGGGATTACATTTTCCAAAGTAGCTCTTCACTAAAGAGCCGGGACTACAACCGGTGAAAACAAGTGCAGCTGCCTGAACGGCAAAAAGAAGGGTTTTTTACAACCCCTCTGAGATTTTCCTGATTTCTCTGAATGCTTCAGAGCTGGCCTGTTCCACCAGCATTTTCTACCTTCTCTTGAATAAATAAATTTATACTTCCCCTGAAACACAGGACTGGGCCCAGCTTGGACTTTATTTCGGCTTTACATTAATGTGTCTCTGCTGAGGTGTCAGGTCCACGTCTAGAACCACTCACTCCTGAGCTAAGAAGAGAATCAGGTTCGGGATTGCTCTTTTATTCCAAACAGGTTTTTTACAAATACATACAAAAACACTGTCTGGGAACATAAAAAAAAAAAAAAAAAAGGCAGTCTTTGGTAATCAGATACACAGTAGACAAAACAGTGGGATTGTCTGCTTTTTCTATTTTTAAGGACAATTTTTATTGTTTTGCAAATGCTATGAAAAGGTTGAGTGTCCCACACGGGGAGAATGTTTAGTTGCTTTTACTTCACTCGTTTATTTTTTCAAAGATCCCCAAGACTGAGCAAGCCTAGAAATGTCACCCCTTGCTCTTCAGACATTCATTGTCCATCTTCTACTCCGAGAGCGTAAGGTCTCTGCTGCTAAATGTTGTTCCTTAAGAGAGGCTTGTGCAGTCCATCAAAACTAGGAGCCCTGGGTCGTCGGGAAGTGCTTCAGCAATACAATTCATAAAAAAAGGGTACAGCCATTTTAATGGTCTGCTATTAAAATTCTCCTGAACCGTGTCAGAAACGCTTCTTCAAGCCGCCTGTTGCAGAATCATCTATACATCGATTGGTTTCCTTGATCAACGGTACAAGAAGAAGATGCAGCTTTTGGAAAGAAACATTGCACATTTGCTTCCGCACTGCCCGCTCAATGAAAGCCTCAGCCCTACGAAGCAAGAAAGACCTCCAGGAGATGAAGAACGCATTCCTCCTGCTCTGAAATTGTAGCCGGTACTAATAAAGACCATCATTCTTCTAACGAACGCCATACGGCCATATGGCTATCTAAGATAAGCAGATTCATTTTGGATCTGTTGAGTCATGAATACTTTTTGAGAATCCCACAAGCGCTGGCAGCTCCCTTGGTGTACATACCACTTCAGTGTGTCTCTAGCACTGATATGCGGCTTTGTCTGAGTTCGGCTGCAACTCTGATATTTCAAATGCTTTCCTCTTCCTCACTGTCTAGCAACGCTGCCAAATCTACCATTCCACATAACCACGTGGCACCTCCAGGCTGCTGACATTTGTCTTTGTCCTTTAATTGTATCTTGAGATCTGCTATCATCAGAAGGTTTAATGATTTCAAACACTTGTTCAAGGCGTAAATAAGCAGAGCAGGACAACTGCTGCAAAAATAGTTCACACCAGCTCTATTTGATTTTCAGCAATAGCAAAGGACTTAACTGGTAGGTGTTATCACAAGTGCTGAGAAATGTCAGCACATCGCTGAATTTTGAGTTCATTACTGTGAACGTTCTCACCTGAAAGCAGAGAGGAAAGATCCTGCTAGGGATTCCCAGTCGGGAAACACAGACATGCCCCGTGGCCTCCATCTCCAGCAATAATAAACCGGTGGGGCTCGTTTGTACCAGTTGCCTTGTGACAAAGCGAATGCTTACAACCAACCATCAGACCAAGGATCGTTTTTAGAAAGCACTCGCTGAATAACCCTACACCATGAACGTGTATGAACAGAGCATGAGCCTCCCACAGACACATGACAAGAAAGAGAGCGTGTCTGAGGGAAAACCTCATTCTCCACACGCATATATATGAGGCTGCAGGTTGTATGGGCTCTGTAGGTATTCCTTGTCAAGCTACTGTCCTACTTCTCGCTTGGTGTCATATGTACTTTTATAAACACGTACATGGATATAACTGTGAGTACAAGCACACACAAGCACGCGTGTATCCATCACTTTTGGCTAAAGCATGTAAGAGCAGCAGGATCCTAACCAAGGCAAGACCTTGATGGCTTATTCTAGTACACAACAATCCATGTCAGCGCAGCAGCTTTGTCAGGACAACCCAGTTCACTGCGAATACCCCATAGGTTTAATCCTTAGGAAAGGACTAATGCCCTGTGCCACAGAAAAAAGGAGCTCAAAGAACCTGCAGTCCTTCCTGGCAAACCTTTTGGCAGGACCTATTTCACTACGGTGCAGCAGGGCTCTCTGTTTTATTATTTAAAGCAAGCTAACGAGTGAGGTGTTAGCTGGGTTTATTTTCAAGGTGGAGACATTCTTACTCACGGTTCTCTGCTCTTCTCTATTCTGGGGCAACAAAAACTGCTTGTAAGCAGAATCAAAGCCCACCTCCTCTCCCAAACAGCTACTACCCAAAAGCACCTGAGCAGGGGCACAGTTTCTGCCAACAGCAGTAAAAACAGATTTAATTTTTGGCTCTTTTCTACATAAGCAATTATTTATTTTCCCCTTCACTGCTTCCATCATACACAGACAGTGACTCAGCAGCCTAAAGGAGGCCTTTAGCTACCTGAGAAGTTCAAAGGTGATGGGATTGGTGCAGTGCTGCAAGTACTGGGATGCCTAAAGGAAGGTTGGCCTCATGATGAAGTAGTTGATTTGGACTTCAGAAGGTCTAGGTTCAGCTTTGTGCTTCTGTGACAATGGCTGAATCACCAGGAGCCTACTTTATCCAAGTGGCTAAGCATATGCTTAACAGCGAAGAGTAATTAAAAAAAATGGGGAAAGGAGGCAATTAGAATTAAAGGCATGTCAGAGCCTCCATTCTGGAAGAACAAGAGCATTTTGCACCATTCTCAAAAATAAAGCAAAAATAAACATTAGTTCCACATAGATCCTCAAATTCCAACCCAGCAAACAAAAGGCTTTCAAACCATTTCAGTGGGGCTCC
Organism: Podiceps cristatus; assembly: GCA_000699545.1. Lineage (NCBI taxonomy): Eukaryota > Metazoa > Chordata > Aves > Podicipediformes > Podicipedidae > Podiceps > Podiceps cristatus. Next base: position 24,415 of record KL271354.1, on the reverse strand, counting down.
AGCCCCTGGGAACATATTGGAAGAGTGACATGACATAAAGATTCTGTATGATCTCTCTTTTACAGCACATGGAACAAAAGTTGCACTGCCCCATACATCGTGGAGGGACACCCAGTGAATCACGTCTCATCTCCAGCGGAAAGACCTGGGCTGACACTCTCTCCTCTCGCACCTGCTTGAGAAGAAGAGCGAAGGGAATCATGGCTGTGGGACATTTCAAAAACTACAGAAGCAAAATCTCCTCCCGAAGAAAGAAGAGAAAGTGAATATGCCTGGAAACTAGGAATTAAACATGTTGTAGTTAGAGGTGGGTTTCCAGCATTTTCCAGAAATAGTCATCAGGGCTTTAGATTACTGGCTGGCAGCCACACGGCCCATGAACTGAAGGGAGGCCAATTTCTTGACCTGCAGGTTTCAATGCAAAGACAGTCTGTACTCTCTGATACCTTATCCAAACGATGTGGGCAAACCAGCGTTGTACGTGTGTACCGTGCGTGTCTAATCCCACAGGCAAACTAGGTTTTCTATTAAAGGCCGTTGGCAGGATCTATCTATTTTATTTTTTAAAATACCAGTCACCAAACAGCTTACAGAGGAATAAAACTGGGGAACTGGCTCATAAAAAAAGGGAGAAGAGGGACTTTTAGGAGAGGAATATCTAAAAATCAGTTTGAAGAATTAAAAAAGGAAAAGCCAAAAAGGGAGTGAGTCTAAAAACATCCCATATCTCACTTCTTCTCACATATGAAGAGACCTTGGAAGTCAGGGGCGGCTCACCCAACACAGAGGTCCACCTGGGCAGAAGGGTCTACAGAGCCAGACCCTAGAGGATAAGCAGGAAGACAGAACAGGAGAGAAAACTGATATGGGAAAGAAGTGAAAACCAAGAAGGCAAATTCAGTCTGGGCAAAGGGCCAGGGCAAGGCCAAGTGCAATTCTAGAAAACGGGACGGAAGCCAAAGGCACCAAGGTGTCACGACAGGCTAGCACTGGTCTGCAAAGACAACCCAGAGTGACGCAACTGGCAGGTGCACAACATCACCCAGACATGAAGAGAAATAGGCTTAAAACTAGATTTTTGAACAAAAGGCTCAGGATGAAGGGTCTGAACCAGCAATTTCTACTTCTGCAGGATCTGGGGTTAGCATAACGCTGGTATCTCCCAGTACCAGCCCCCTGGGCACACGGAAAGCAGAACTAAGTTGCAGCAATTTCCCTGAGGACCTCTTTGTTCCCCTGGTCACACCATCCCTGCCTGTTCCATCTCCATCCTGCTGACTCAGCTGCCTTTTCCCACCTGCTGTACACATACCTGATAAAAGACTCAGAACCAGGTACTGGATGCAAATGACACCACACCCGATTCGAAGAAATATTGCAAAGAGCAAATGTACAATGTCATTTATAAAAGTGGCATCAGCTTATAAACATTCTTCACAAAGACCCAACACTGAGCTAACTCCATGGCTGCCCAAAACAACAGAGTCAACTGTCCTGACTCCAGAGACCCTCAGCAAGTCACTTCATCTCCCATCCCTCTTTCCCCACGTACCAGAGGCAGAGCGGGGCAGGAAATCCTGCTGCCTGTCCACTTCAGATGAGTCTGAGCGCGGGAGGGACAGAGGAGAGGCTGAGTGGGGTTGGGGCTTGAGGGACTGCAAGATGAAAATGAAGTGGATTAAGACAGGTGTTTGAAGAGCGGAAAGTAAAATGAGAAGGCTGAAGAGGACTTAGAATCAAGGAATATTGACTTGAGTCAAGGATAGTGGAGACAAATCCCAGACCCAAAGCACAAAATAGCAGCCATCCAAGGCAAGCCTGACAGACTCTCACTCAGTTTGGACAGTTTTGACTTGCAAAGCTATTGCGTGGTTCATTTCCCTCTCTTGGGACAACTGTCAGCCACCAGCACAGTCACCATTCCCTTTTCAGAGGTTCCCCGGCTGGTAAGGCACCAAGAGCCCAAGATGAGACCACCACACAGGAGATGCCTTGAAATGGATGGTACAGCTGGATCACTTCCATCATGTTTTCTGCTAGGTAGAGGTACTAGAAGCAAGTGCATGTATCTACAGGGTTGAGAATGTCTACGACCTGGGGGCTAAGCAACAGTCACCGGAAAATTGGAGACCTAACTAGTCTGCCTATGCTCGCAGGAGGTGCACAGCTCTGCTATCTCAGAGGTAGCTCGCAAACCACTCTCAACGCTTTTCAGGATACAGAGAATTTATCTCACCTAGCATCATCTGTTCCCTGTCCACACAGGATCACCCTTTCCTGGCTGGACAAAAACTCCTTTCACCCAAACCAGCAAGACTCAGTCCAGCCTGAAAAAAAACCAAACCAACCCCAAAACAACAACCCCAAACCTAAACAAAACTAAGAAAACACAGCTGGTAGACCAAAGGCATTTTTAAAGTAAATAAAAATAAAAAACAAATAAAGTCTGGGCTCTATTCTGTAGCTTGAAGCACGTAAATGCTGTGTCCATACATTTCAGACTCTTCCCAGCAACAGAGCCCCCAAAGCACTTTGTCTCTACAGGGTGAGCAGCTCCATGTCTCCCGTGGCAGAGGGCACACATACTGATCTGGCTCGCGTTACTCAGCAGGATCGGATGATAGGTGAAGATCCATGATGCTGAGCAGCAGGCGCAGCTGGTCAGCAGCCCACAGGTCAAAGTCTCTTACTTCTGTCTGAAAATCCTCCTGCACATTTCTTTTCCAAAATAAGTAGAGGCCCTTAATTCTCCAAAGACTTTTGTTGCTACCAAGCTTTATGTACTTAACGCATCTCTGCATGAGCAAGATTTTAGCACAGGGGCATTGGCACAATATGTTTCAGCTCAAGTGATTTTTTTATAATCAATTGTTTTGTAAAACTTGTCATTTTACTGCCCCATTAGAGATGAATAGTAAATCCAGCCAAAAAAACCCCGCCCCACATCCCCGGGTCTTAGGAAATGTAGATTTGTCACCCTTCACTCTTTGTATGCTGTTAGATTTTCTCTGTAATTTTATGCTGCTCAGACACCTAACGAACTTAAGTGGTCCCAGGAAAGCGGAATTGGCTTCCTCTGCAAAAAGCCTGGTGTTTGTTTGCAATTTAGCTTACCTGACTTGTTTAAAGTGTTACCAGAATGCATCCACCTACTTTCTTTTCTTCATTTTCACTTGATAACCAAGATTTGCTTGAACTGAGAATGTCTAAAGCCTCAGGCATGATCCTGGGTGTTCTCACGACTTAAATGCCACTGCTTAAAGAGTTAAAGATCTAGATGGCTGCACTAAGAGGATGATAAACTAATCACTCAGTCACTGCTGGTGAGCCTGGTGTCATTTACTGAAACATGGAATGCATTTAACAATGTAAAAGAAACTCCATGCAGTGCAAAAGCCAAAGATGATTGTTAGATTGTCAAGGTTTACTTTGGAGAAAGTCCTCTGTCTAATTACCTACATTTAACCAACAGAAGTATTTTTCCACTCATTGAAGAAGTGAACATTTTCCTTTCAAGCCAATAAGCTTTGTTTGGGTTTTTTTTTTTTTTTTTTTTTTTTTTTGGTTTGGTTTGTTTGGGGTTTTTTATGTGACTTAGGACTGCAGATTCTGTTCGGAGGACTACAAAAATTTAAGACAGGGACTAAGTAAAAGAAATAACTCTTCTAGGGAACAAGAAATGTTTCCTATCATCATAATTGTAAGAAACATAGAAATACTAATTACAGTACTAGTACTGCACCCTTACCTATTGATTTGTCTCTTCCAGTTCTGTGAAATGGCTTGAAAGAAAAGGTCAGCTCTTGGCACTCGACAGAAATACTTATTTAAGATCTGGGCTCTGTTTTGGTGTTATAGGAAGAAAATGCTTCACATCATTTTCCCTGCAATCTCTGAACCATGAAGGAAAAGAAAGACCAGGTCCAACATTTTGGTTTTGCATTTTAGAATTTGGTGAATATTGGCATTTTTTCTCTAGCCTTAAAATGAGATCTCATTTAAAGATCAAGATACCAAAACCAACTAAAACACCAAAGGGATTTTGTGGGGCTCGCCCAGTGAGCATCTAACCTGCAAATAATACCAATTTATTATCTTCAGCTCTATTAAACTTAGAATGGTACAGCTCCATTGTGCTAAGCAGTTGGTACAGGACCCTTTCCCGGCATACCAAATCCCAGAGCTACTGTCAGTGGACACCACCACAAGTTTTTCATTGATGGGGAATTAAGGCCCAGAGTGACAGAGGATATTTCTCCAGCGCAAAATGAAAGTGTGACCATAGCTCGTCTTTGCAGATCAGTGTCACTTTGACCTAGCAAACACAGGCAATAATAGACAATGCAGCGACATGGGTTTAGCAAGTACTGACAGCTTAACAGTTCTCCAGAGACTCTGGATGGGTACACTGACGTGGCCATAGCACATCCTTGCCAACCAATGTCAATTTGACCTAGTAAATACAAGTAGTAAGAGGGAGCAATATCAGCTTAGCAAGCACGAACAGCTTACCAGTTCTCCAGAGACTCTAGATGGGCACTCTGCTTGCTAACCTGGACAAAGCTTGTCCCATGGCTCAGCCACTGCGACCCAAATGGCTTCTGAGGAGGAGGCAGAAACACACAGAATTATCGGCCATAATTCCATAGGACATAATTATGAGTCCTAATGACACCTACCTTCATGACAAGCCTGACGTGACGGCACATGATCATTTTCTCTGCTGGGTGATGGCTGATGGCTCAGGTGGTTCTGCTGATGTTGGTTAGGGCAGTCTCTGCAGAAGTAAGGGAAGCTTCAGCCTGAACCATAGGATCAAAATCCAGCTGTATGGCTGGAAATTCAGCTGATCAAGTAGAGAAATCGCCAGCATCGTCTCATCCTGAAATGAACATCAAAAATAGATCAAATTGCTCTCAAACACTGGCTGTTTCCCTGCACACCTAAAAAGCTAAATACTCAGGTATTGCTGTATATACTGTAGAGATCTAAAGGCAGAAAAGATGAATGCTATTCAAAGGAACCTGCTGTTCCTGTTGTGTAAACCTTTCCCTCTACAAAGAGGCAACATTTCCCCTAGGAACTATGTCACACTTGCCTCACTGCACTTCGTGAAAGAAACAGAGCAAACACTTTAAGATCAGTGGGATCAAGAAATGGCTCTACTGATAAGAGCCAGGAAACTTCTTAAACACACTCACAGCTCCACAGACCATAATTGCTACTGCAGAGCAAACTATTTCTATCTCATCTATATGTGCACGTATTTTAAGAGTTGAAAAACTGCCGCTCTCGTAGTTCTCAGCAGCTAATAAAAATCCTTGTTAGCAACATCTGGATACAAGATAAGGGAACCTTGCAAAGAAACATGAGGTATTCAACAAGTTTCTGCAGTGGGTTCATCATCAGTCCTCTGAGGACTTTGCTCCAAAGCCCACTGAGGTGTTGGGGTGGTTTTGCATTGACTTCACTGGGCTCCGAACCAAGATGTAAAGCCTCCCTGCTGTGTTTTGGACATTTATTTGTGTTTGGTCTGTAATAAGATCTTTCATTTCTCTTATTCCTGTAAAAACAAATAAAGCCACAGTACAAGAAAGCAACTAAACACTTGCTTATCTTTAAGCGTATCCCTAAACCAATTCACTTGAAGTCCTTAAGACCTATGGAGTCCTGGGAGAGAAAAGCACGTGCTTAAAATTAAACATGCGCTCAGCATCTTTGCTAATTAGTGATGGCCCTGTGTCTTACAGGGCCCTAAACACATCCTAGAGCATCTGGGGGCTTAGGGTCCATATGGGAGAAATTACATCTCAGAAGAGCAACTTTTAGTATTCTAACTGATGTTAGATGCCAGTCTTTAACGGCTGTAAGACTGATTCTGTTACAACACCATTTACAACTAGTTAAGGGAGTAGAGTTTCTTAGATATTTGTAAAAATAAGAAAATCTAAAACCAGAGTCTTTTCTTGGCTATTACTACAACACGGTCCCATCATGATGACCAAACTCATCAAAGCAAAACTGCCTTTTGGAATGCATGAGTTTACTGCCATCTCAAGAGCAAATGTGCCTTACTTCAGCCAAAATACTGTCCCTGGCTTTCTTCACTTTGCTTAGAGGAAGCTCTCGTGTGTCCTCCGAAGTCTGGAAGATAAGCGAGCCTTTACCATTGGGTCAGACAGCAGAAGAAAGACCATTCCCAGTAACCTGCACAGAGCAAAAACCATTTTTCTTCACCATACGTTGTTCATTTTGGACCTCTGCTAAAGAGTGTTAGAACTCTCAGCTATTTCGATCACAGACGAGGCCTGAAATTTAACGTGCCTGACAGGTCAAATCACTGCCGTCTCTGGTGAGAGAACATAAGGGAATTTTCTCTGCAAACCAGTCCTTTCCATAGGGTTTTGCCTGTCTGAGAACTACTTACCCTTTCTACTGATTATTTCACGTTCACATAGGCACCACACATCAGCTAACATGAAACCTCTCACCTTTTCAGCATCTCCTGTGCAAGGACTGAAACTTGTTCTTCTGTGCCTTCTTCACTCCATCTCTTTTTCTTTTAACCTGTCTTTCTGAACTCCTTTTTCAAAGTGCATCAGTGCACTCCACTTGAAGATGCTCTTGGGTCTTCTATAAGATTTTATGCTTGTCCCGTGTTTACAGGTCCCGTGTTCTGCAGGCTGAATAACGTTTCTGTGTCCATTAATGAGGAATCTGGATCAGATGTTAGCACACAACATTTCTCTCAAGTTAGCCAAAGCACGTAGTCTGGTGCTCCCGCTGGCTTTACTATTTATACAGGCTATGGAAAGACAGGTGATATCTGAACCCAGCATAAAGTCTTCAGAAGAATATTTTTTAAAAGAAAAGTGATTGTTCGAATGCTTTACATCATGTGGCTGCAATGTCTTTGATCTGAAACTAGATACACCACAGTTTCACACTTACCTTTGAGTAACAGGGAAGCTGCAAATCACCGCATCACCAATCTGAACCACCAAGAACAAAAGGATGCTGCAGGCTTCGCTTGGCCAGAAGCATTAGCAGCATAGTCTTCCACAATCCAGGATCTAGAAAAACACCTAAACTAGCTTCAGCCCAGCCTATGCTGTTTTGAGGATGGAAAGGAGGATAAACTCAGGAAACTTCTCTTGGAGCCTTCTGCAGCCCCCAGTTTTTAAGTTGACAGTGGTAATCTCCTTAACTCCTTGATTCTTCAGTGTCAAAGACCAGCTCATGGTGTCTCTACAGAAGAGATGAAACTTTTGTAAGAAGCATTAGATCCACCTTCTTTAGGAACATGGTTTAGTGGTGGGCTTGGCAGTGCTGGGTTAACAGTTGGACTCAATGATCTTAAAGGTCTCTTCCAACCTAAATGATCCTATGATTCTATGAATCCCAAAATACTAGATCCAAAGCAAAAGGCCCCATGGATGTCCATCTAACGATAAACCCTTTTCAGCCATTGGCTCTAAACTACGAGGCACTCTCCTAAATCAGCTGTTGCACAAATATAAGGTCCTGATTACAGAATCATGTAATTACTGAGTTTGGAGGGGACCTCTGGAGGTCCAACTCCTTCCTCAAAGCAGGGGCAGCTTGAGCAGGTTGCTCAGGACCTGCTGGGCTGGATCAATACCTTGATCCAGCACTTCCACCCATGCTTAGTCTGGGATAGCTATTAACTGTTCCCTCAGGTTCATGATCCAATCAGTGGTCAAGATGATGTAGAGAACTAAGGTTTTAAGAGGACCTGGTCTGAACCATTTGGTAATGAGATATGATACAGAGGCTAATACTCTATGGAGCTGATGAAGCAGACCACAGTTAGACTTCTGGGCTCTGGTAAATGGGCTGAACGGAGGAGCAGCAAGAATCTTCTTCTCCTTCTTGCCAAAGGAACCATCCTTACAAGGAGAAATGGCAATCCTAAGAGCATTCCTTTCCACAACATAGATTTTCAGGTGGACTACAGCCCTGGATGGTATATGTTTTTGTGGCTGGAACAGTTGTACTGGTATTTCCAGTGCTCTCTGAGCTGCTCATGTAATAAAGGGGAATATTACAACCAAAACAGAAAGTAAATACTCATCAGCATCTTCTCTTTCAAGTCTCTGGTTGCATCATATGTACAAGAGTTATGACCCACTTTTAAACTATCTCTTGAGGATGACCTACATCACTTGTTGGGAGGATGAGGGTTGCTATCACTGTAGGCAAGTGGATTTTAGAAAAACTGTATGATGGACATGCAACAAGGTTAAAAATTACCTGTTTCTGGTACCCTTCCCAAGGCTTTTCCGGAGACCACTCTGCATACAACCTGTGGAAATTAAATACTGTCTTCCTTCTGGTAGCAGATATGTAAATGTTTCCCAAGGAAATTCAGGGAAAGAAAATTTTGTTCAATATACTTCCTAAACCCAAAGAAGAATGGAAGGCTGTACTCTCGATAGACCTCAGAAAATTCACTTCTTTCACCACCAGATTCTTGTTCCCAATGCTAACTCTAACCTCTGTTTCCCTTCCTTTCTACACAAGATTGATTCACAGAACTTGATTTAAAGGATGTTTATTTCCATAACAAAAATGATCAGGGGTCTAGAAAACATGACCTATGAGGAAAGATTGAAAGAATTGGGTTTGTTTAGTCTAGAGAAGAAAAGACTGAGGGGGAGACATGATAACAGCCTTCAACTATGTAAAAGGTTGTTGCAGATAGGAAGGTAATAAATTGTTCTCCATGTCCACTGGGTATAAGACAAGAAATAATGGGTTTAAATTGCAGCAAGGAGGATTTAGGTCAAACATTAGACATGTCTCCTAAGAGGAAGGACAGGTGAGCACTGGAGTAAATTAGTCAAGGAACTACAGACTTTCTGTCACTGTTGAGGCAAAGATCTGCCAGGAATGGCTCAGACTTGGCAAATCTTGCCTCGTGGTAGAGGGGCAGATGATCTCTCAAGGGCCCCTCTGCCCCTTTTCCTACTAGTACATATTTATACCAGTCAAAATTACCACAAATATCTTTGCTCCATTGTAGGG